>JANBPA010000162.1:0-22632 GCA_027575275.1 Coemansia sp. RSA 2711
TTTGTCTTTCTCTGGTAATCTCGATTGAATTCTCGTAGGAAACCCGCAACGCATTTCAAAAAATGGGAAGCCGTCAAGAGCTCATCAGCTGGGTCAACGGCCTGCTGCAAACCAACTACGCTCGCGTAGAACAACTCGGCACAGGTAAGGACGCCCAAATTCCCGACCCTATCCTGCACTATACGTTGATGCTAAAAAGACAACCTTGATATTGAATAGGTGCGGCCTACTGCCAAATAATGGACTCGATATACGGCGACGTGCGCGTCGAGCGTGTAAAGTTCAACGCCAACCAGCAGTACGAGTACGTGGAGAACTTTAAGATTCTGCAAAACACGATGACAAAGCACAAGGTGAACAAGCCCATAGACCCGCCGCGCCTGATAAAGTGCCGCTTCCAGGACAACTTTGAGTTTCTGCAGTGGTTGAAGCGGTTTTGGGACGAAATGTACCAGGGCCAGGACTACGACGCCGTGGGTCGGCGCAACGGCAAACCGGGCGGCCCCGTGGAGGGGAACCGGCCTATGAGCAGCGCGTCGTCGTCGTCGGCAGGCGCATACCGCACGCGGCCGGCGCCCCGGGTTGCCGGACGCCCGGCCCCGGCTGCTGCTGGCGGGATGGCGGCCAGGGGAGCTGTGCGCCCTGGGAGCCGCACAACCACGGCTGGCGCCCAGCAGGTGCAGGAGCTGAACCGGCAGATTGCCGATGCCCGGGTGATGGTCGAGACCGCCGAGAAGGAAAGAGACTTTTACTTCAACAAGCTGCGCGAGATCGAGGTGTTCATCCAACAGTCCGAGTTTGACGCCGGGTCGGAGCTGGAGACGCTGGCCAAACATATCCAGGCGATTCTGTATAGCACTGACGATGCACCCGCAGACGAGCTGGACAACGCGCAGGACCTGACAGACGAGCAGTACGAGAACGTGGCCGGAACCATGGACAAGCTCCATGTCGACGAGGAAGAGACCTTTTAAGTGTTCCACATGTTTTAATGCCTATATTCGATTACTAGGGTTTGTTCTTTGGTTTGGGGAACCGCAGCCACCTGGGTGCTAGTCTTTCGATGGTTTTGGCCACTGGAACCACGCACCATTTGGCAGTCCACGGAGTCAATGCCACGCTTGCAGCAATCCGCAACGGCGCGGCTGCCTTCACCACGGCGTAGCTGGTCGCTAGATGTGCCAGCACCGGCGACGACTCGTCCAGCTTCTCCCAGCCCACGTATTCGCGCAGCTTGTTTATGTAGCGGTTCCCCTCTTCCAAGACTCGGTCCGGGAATATCGTTCGAGGCTGGTAGTAGTCGAGCGCATAGTATGCGGCGGCCAACGGCGCAATGGCCGTGATCTCGTGGAGCACGGCGAACGCCGTTATATGGCTGGCCGGACGGTCGCGGAACCGGTCCAGGTGCTTGCGCCAGCCACGAGGCTTTGGCGCTGGTGCCGTTGAAAACGCTCGGCGCAGCATTCCGCGCCCGTATCGACAAGTAGTAACAACAATGCTAGCTTAAAAGCACACGGGATACATCAAAAATATAAAGTTTGCCGTTGGACTTGCTTTTAGCCAGCCACAGCCTACAGATTATGGTCTGTGGGATTACCTAAACATCCCCGACTGAACAGTTGCGAATATGAAAAATGAAATAGCATGGAATTAGAGCTATGAAGCTGCGTTGGGCTGCGCAAATCGCTGGTCCGGCGGGCCCAGTAGCTTTTCTTGCAGCCGCTTTGTGGCATTGACCATCTTGCCTCGCCCCTTGTTCGTCAAGTACAGCAGCGCCAAATACGCCGACACCCAGGCAATCACGGTTATGGTGATGATAAACGCAATGTTCTCGCCAGTCGAGAACGGGCCCAAGTTGATCTCGTCCAAATACTGGTCGCCGACCGCCTGCCCGTCGACCACGTATCCAGAAAACTGGTTCACGCTCAGTGCGCTGTACGAATACTTGACCGGGCTAATCCACTGCAGCCACCGCAGCCACACTGTCGAGTTGCCGGTGTTTACCAGCAGCCCGCCAAACAGCAGGAACGGCAGAAACACGGCCGGCAATGCCGCCAGTATCGTTGACATGTCTGGGAGCGCCGATGCCAGCAGCAGCCCAAACGAGTAGCCGCACAGGTTCATGCAAACGCAGACCACCGTGAACAGGACAAACTTTGTTCCGTCGGAACGCAGGCCCAGCAGCCAGTAGGCTATCGCCGAATACACGATGGGCAGGACCACCTGGATCGGCAGCTCGACCAGGTTCTTGGACACGAAATACGCAGGCAGCCCGTAGTAGCCGCTCTGCCACTCGCGCAGAAACACCAGCCGCTCCTGGCTAAACACATTGACCACCGAGAGCATGGCCAGCAGCATCTGCGTCACCGACGTAAAGAACAATGCGCCGGAAAAGTTCTGCCGCTGCACCGAAACCGGCCGATTCTGCGTGTTCAGGAATATTAGTCCGATCAGCAGACCCAGTATAATCGACTGCGCAAGCCGGATGCGGATGATGAGCTGGTTGCGCACGGCATTGCGGGCCGCTCGCTTGGCCAGATAGCGCACCTGCACTGGAAACGAGCTGGTGCGCCGGAACTGCAGCGCGCTGATTGGGCACAGCTCAGGCCGATCGACCAGCCGCTGCAGCTGCCGGGCCTCAGGCGACGCCTGCCACGCCCCGACCAGCCACTCTGCCCGCTCGCCAGCGTCGGCCTGTGACCCCATATGCTTGGTCAGCCGGTGGTCATACAGCACCGAATTAAACACATGGTCTGCCGGGTTCGAGTACATGCCGCACGGATGGCCCAGCTGTGCCAGATAGTCAACAAACCCCGCCCGCTCGCCCATGTACACCAGGCGGCCCTCGAACAGGATCAAAATGTCGTCGATCAGCTCAAACATCTCCGACGACGGCTGGTGCAGAACCGCTGCCACGGTACGGCCCTCGTTGGCCACGGCCTTGAGCTGATGCATGACCATCAGCGCCGAATGCGAGTCCAGCCCCGACGACGGCTCGTCGAGCAGCAGAATGGGCGGTTGCGTCACGTTTTCCATTGCAATGGCCGTGCGCTTGCGCTCGCCGCCCGACACGGCCTTGGCCGAGCTATCGCCGATAATCGTATGCTGGCACTTTTCCAGCCCAAACAGCCGGATGGCGTGGGTGCAGCGCTGCTCGGTTTTTGTGTCAACCGATGACTTTGGTGGCGCTCGGCCGCCAATTGTTACTGGCAGCGGCAGCGGGCTCGCTTCGGCGTCCGTCTCGGCATTGTTGTCCCCGGAATTCTGCTCGGCGCTCTTTTCGGCGTGCTTCTGGCGAGACTCGGCCGCAGCTTCGGCTGAGTTTGGCGGCATCGACGAGAGCGGCGGCGGCCGCAATACAATGGACATGGTGATGGCCTCGCCCACCGTCTGGGTCGGCAGAATAACGTCGTCCTGGTTGACGTAGCCCGCGAGCTGGCGGATGCTCGCGCCGGACGCCGGCCGCCCGTTGACCCAGATTTTGCCGCCCACTGTACCGGAGCTCTCATAGCCCGCGAGCAGGTTGAGCAGCGTGGTCTTGCCAGACCCTGACGGGCCCAGAATCGCAGTTACGCGCCCAGGGCGAAATGTGCCGGTGATCCTGTTCAAAATAATCTTGTCGTCGTACCGAGTCTTGGAGCCGATAGTTTTGAGCCTGCCCAGCAAGCCTCCTCCCGATGGACCCTCCTGCGCACGCACCCGGACCGTGTAGCTCAGATCCTCGAATGATATTTGCAGCGGCGCCTGCTGTTCCATGGATGTGTTTATTGGATGAAAAAAGAAAAAGGTGGTTTTGTAGAAAAAGGGGAAAAAGAAGCACCTGTAAATGCCCGAATGCACAAGCCCATGTGAACTTTTTCTCTACGCGCTAAACAATCGACTATACAGTCCGGCATACACCAGATCTCCGTCCCCCAGCTGCACCGAATACGAATCCGACACTCCAAAAGTTAAATGTGACCAGAAGGGCGATGTCCTTCACTGATCATTTTGAATCAGATCAGCCTTCTTGACTCGGCTCGATAGAAAAAAAAAGTTGCCACCAAACCTTAATGCTTTTTTTTTCGTCTCTTGCTTGAGTTTCGTCCTCTGTCGTTTTTGTTTTGTGCATTGCTTTCTATTCTGTACTATAAATATGACCAGACGCAAGAACCCGTTATTGCGATCGCCACGGACCGACTCTTCGCAGACCAACTCGCCACAGAAGCGCCGGCGCCTTTCTATAGCCAGACAGGCTAGCACCGCGAGCGCGCCGACGCTCCGGACGCGTGCCAGTCTGCCTGCCAGCCGGCCGGGACGGGCCAGCACGCCGGAGCTTCTGGAGGCCTTGGGCAGCAGTCGGCATGCGAGCGGCGACGATTCGTCCGACGACTACGCGTACCAGGAGAGCTCGTCCGAGGTCAAAACCGCGGCAGCAGTAGCAACTACTGCGAGCAATTCAGAGTCTGAACAAAGCGAGGACGAGTCCGAGTCCAGTAGCAGCAGCGGATTCGAGGAATCAGACGACTCTGACAGTTCTGAAGAATCTACACCGGAAGGGGAGGAGAGCGAAGGCAGAAAGATACGGAAGGGACGTGCTGCACCACTAATCAGCGCACCGCTGCTATCCAACGGTCGCCCAACTAAAAAGGCTCCGGCAGCCAAGCCGGCCACACCGCCGCCCAATGGTCGTTCAACTAGAAAGGCCCCAGCGGCCAGACGGTCCACGCCGCGGACCAGAACCAGACCGCAGGCTAAAGATAGTACAGATACGCCGCCCGCCGAGGAAGATCGGGGTACGTCGCAGTATAATCTTCGCCGACGATCTGCGGCCGTGTCTTACCGCCTGCCGTCGCCGATGCAGCCGCCAAGCAGCGGGCACAAGCGGTATCTGCAAATGCTGACGGCATTAGAAAAGGAGGCGACAGAGTTTAGCGCGATGGCCGAGCTCGAGGACGCGATCTCGGGCAACCGCGAAGCCGACGTGCGCAGCTCAACCGTGGCCAACAGCGACGAGCCCGAGCCGATCTTGCCCATCAATTTGGCCGAGCTGGGGCGCGAGAGGTGTCGACGTGCCGGATACACGGGCGACATGGCGTTTACTAGCGGAACCACCAAAGTGACGTTTGCCGACGTGGGCGGTCTGGATACGTACGTGCGATCTCTGAAAGAGATGGTGGTGCTGCCGCTCCTGTACCCGGATATCTACGGCTCATTCGGCATTCGGCCGCCGCGCGGCGTTCTGTTCCACGGAGCGCCCGGCACTGGCAAGACGCTGATGGCCCGAGCGCTGGCCCAGAGCTGCGCCAAGGGGTCGGGCCCGACAATTGCCTTTTTCATGCGGCGTGGTGCCGACTGTCTGTCAAAGTATGTGGGCGAGGCCGAGCGGCAACTGCGGCGGCTGTTTGAGGCTGCGCGGCGGTTCGAGCCCTCGATTGTGTTCTTTGACGAGCTGGACGGCCTGGCGCCCGCGCGTAGCGCACGGCAAGACCAAGTGCACACGTCAGTGGTAACCACGCTATTAGCTCTGCTAGACGGCATTGACGACCGCGGCCAAGTGGTGGTTATCGGCGCAACCAACCGGCCCGACTCGATTGACTCGGCGCTGCGCCGTCCAGGCCGCTTTGACCGCGAAATGCTTTTCCGGCTGCCCAACGCCGAGGCGCGACGCCGTATCCTGCGCATCCACACGCGGGCATGGCGGCAGCCGCTGCCACGCGAGCTGGAAAACGAAGTGGTCGCGCACACACAGAGCTGGGGCGGCGCCGATATTGGCGCGCTGTGCACAGAGGCCGTGCTGGCGGCCGTGCGGCGCAGCGTGCCGCAGATCTACGACAGCGCGCATAGACTGCCAGTAGACCCGCGACGAATTGTCGTCAGCGCGGCGGATGTCCGCACTGCATTGGCGGCTGTGGCCCCGTCGACCACGCGCGCGGCGCCTGCCGGAGTGGTGGCGCTGCCGCAGCCACTGCGCCCGCTGCTGTCGCGCCACGAGACCCGTGCGGTCCGGCATCTGGTCCGGGCGCTGGCCCTGGACTCTGAGATCTCGGTGTTCCGTCCACGCACAGCCGTATACGGGCTGGCCGGCATGGGCGTGTCGTCTGTGGGCGCCAGCATCGCCCATGCGCTGGAGGCCCGCGACGTCCCGGTGTTTGTGATCAGCGCGCAAACGCTGCTGTCGGACGCGTCGCAGCCGGCCACGGCAATGATTGCGTCGATATTCAGCGAGGCGCGGCGGCGCCAGCCCAGCGTGATATTCATTCCGCAGGCGTCGCAGCTTTGCGACGTTGTGGGGCCCACCACGGTGGCGTTTTTGGCGCAGAGCGTGCATGCGCTGCCGATGAACGCGCGCGTGGCCATATTGTGCGCCGCCGAGGCGCCTGTGGCCGCGGTAGCCAATGTGGCCAACGACCGGATCGACGCACGTGACATTGCCATGCTGACGCATGCGGAGCGGCTGTGGCGCGCGGCAATGCCGGTCTTTGCGCGTGCGTGGTTTGTGGGCGCCCCGCCAGCCGCACGCGTGTGCGTGGCGATTCCGACGGCGGCACAGCGCAGCGCCTTTTTTGCCCCGACGATCGAACTGGCCGACGCGCTTGATCTGCCCCCGCAATCACAGCCTAGCGAGCCCAGCATGGAGCCCGTCAGCCTGCTGCCGCTGACGCTGCCGCCGTCATCGCCGCCCCTGGCCGATGCAAATCCAAGCGAGCCCGCCGATCCGACGCCCGGGCTGTTTGCTGAGGCCGGGAGCCAAGCAGTGCGCCGGCTGCAACACGAGCTGTTGGCTGCAGTCGATGTGCTGGTGGCCAACAAGCTGTTCCGACGGTTTGCCAACCCGCCCACGCAACGCAACAGCCGTGCGTACTTTGACGTGATAAAAGAGCCCATGTTTCTGACGACGATTGCGCTCAAGGTGCGTGCGGGCAAGTACGCAAGCGTTCGGCAGTTTCTCGATGACGTGGCGCTAGCGGCAAACAACGCGGTAGCTTATGCGCGTGCGCCCAAGCAGCGGCCGAAATCGGACGACAGCGATAGCGAGGCGCCGACGGCTGCGGCCGAAAAGACTAGTACGCATGTGGAAGACACTCAGCGGTACGCCGAGATGCTGCAAAGCGCGGCTGCGCGGCTGGTTGCGCGCCACCACGTCGAGGACTCTAAAGATTCCCAGGACGCCGCTGCTCCGCTGGCTGACCATACCGCACGTCAGCCCGAAGCAGCGCCGGTCTCCGATGCATTCAGCCCTGCAGCAGAATCCTACTTGCCGCTGACCCCGACCTCGGGCGCCTCGGACACCGCGCCTGACCACGACAAGCAGCCCGAAGATCCCACGCCCACATCTTCCGCTCGCCCTCCGCCGCCCGACGACCCTACAAGCAGCATTCCGCAAGTTGTGCATTCGTCCAAACCCATTTACCGCCCGGCCGCCGACCTGCGCAAACGACTGGTGGCGGACTTGCAAAAGCTCACCTGTGGGTTTTCGGTCGAGGCCCTGGAAGCTTTGAGAGTGCGGCTGGAGGCGGACGTGCGGGACTCGGAGTCGGCTCGACTGGCGTTCAAATGCATGCACAAGACGCTGGGTCTGTGGCATAACGACGCCCTGAAAACCCGGTGCGAGGAGGGGATGCTGCCCGATGATAGCGTGCTTAGCGATGCAAGCACATAGAGGGTTAGTGGTTACATAGTTCTTTTTTTTTGTTGGCTCACTTGCTTATTCAAGACTAGTGTAAATTAATTTACCCCCCCCTCCAAATTAATTTGGCTTCAAAGGGAAATCATTTCTTTCAAACAATTTTATTTTACTTCATTAAGGCCGCAGAATGCACAGAGTTGGTAAGAACAACCATTTTTCTCTTTCTCTCCACACACGCCTAGTAGCTTTTTTTCAGCATTATTATTCTAATTAACTATGACCAAATGCCCGACCATGTCTTGCACTGCGTTCCAAGCTTTACCCAGCACCATAATCAGACAGGTGCTGGAGTTTTACCGCATTGCTCCTTGCACTCCCAGCGAGCCCATTTCCCTGCATAAATCCTGCCCCCTGCTGCCCATTGCTGCAACATGCTCGGCCTGGAGAAGCGTCGCACTATATACACTCTGCAACAATGTAGGGTTGGATTTATCTGGCCCCGACTACATTATGACATTTATTGACGATGAGTGCCATAAATCATTGCTGCTCCCAAACTATTATGCACCCTATATTCGATATGTGTCCATGCGAGTGGATATGCATGAGCTTTTATGTGAGGAAGCCAGCGTGTGGCTTGAGAGCATAGCCAGCAAGCGACGCTGCTTTAATGTGCACAAAATTGAAATTTGCATAACCTTTGAAGGGGAGCAAACTGTGCCTACACAGCTGGCCCATGAGCAGCTGAATACGTTTATAGCAGCATTTAGAAAGATGTTTCCAGCACTTCAACAGGCGCACGTCTGGTTTATGGTCAAGTACAAAGGCCAAAGCAAACACTGGAACATGTGCCCGTTGCTGGTAAATGACATGATCCATGGGATTAAAAATATCACACTTACCCTGCCAGAATTTCCAGCCTTGCCGACCACGCCAACTGTGCCCTTCACTGGACTTACCAGCTTTATGTGCATATGGGATAACCACCACGACAACACCGCACGGCTTATTCACATGAACTCTGCTAGCTTGTGTATGCTCCAAATTAAGTTTGAAACCCTTACTGACATTGCCAAGCTGTTTTCTGGTGGTTCCCGGCCAGTTATATTCAAAGTGTTGAGGCGTTTGGTGTTTTTAAAGGTCAAAGAATTAACATATGAAGCAGCAATTGTGCCTTGCCATCATAACCCATTCCCAGTTTTGGAAGAACTGTTTGCAGGAATACCCTATCAGCTTATACTCGAATATATTTTGCAATGGGACTATGGCATGCTCAAGCAGCTCACCATTGATGCAGCTGGATTCGGCATTGCAACGCTTAAAGCGCAAAAAAAGTTGTCCAAAAAATGGCTAATGGGTCTGGTGGCCATGAAAATTCCCGGACAGGCTGATACCAGCGATGTAATTACCAGTGATATGCATACGCTAGCCGATATTATAAACAACTCACCTAACCTTTATTACCTTCATATTGAGGACAACGATATGGCCATGGCGTTTATGTCAGGTATGGGCCAGCCATTTGCCAGCCTCACCTGCCTATCGCTGCATAGCAGTGATTTGGACCTAATGCAAGTGTTTTCATTGTTGCCAAAGCTACCAGCACTCTACAGCCTTGATGTCAGCTATATATTTCTAGGCAAAAAATTTCTTGACATGCAGGTGGATCAGGTACTCGAGTATGCTAATATAAACCACAACCCGCTACATACCGGGTTGAAGTCTTTACGTGTGGGGAATTTAAGCGGATTGCCGGCCAAGGAACTGCTGGCATGCATGCTAATTATCACGGCAGTTTGCGTAAACATGCGGACCATTCGGTTCAATTCATGTTATTTCAATCCTGGTGAAATGCTGGAGACCGCACTCAAGTCGAATTTGTACTCGCTAGTAGACTACAAAATTTGCCAGCTATTCAAAAGAAAGACATATCCGTTCTGGCAAATTGACCGGGTTCGCCGTGATTATACCATGCAGATACTTTAATTATACCCAACTTTGCGGTTTATAAATGTCTGAATGTATATTATATGCCTTTTGTGAGTGTTGTTTTTTGAAGAAAAGTAAACACCACCTAATTTTATTTGTCGCTCATGGCTCCGGCGATAGATCCACGGACACTTCGCTCGTGTCGTCTTTGCCGGTTGCTCGCATGCCCTCGCCACTGCCGCCGCTTGCGGGCCACGCATCGGCCTCCATTGGTCCCGGAGCAGCGGTATGGTGCCGCTGCTGCGTTGCCTGGAACGCATGCGCCAAGTCCTGCTGCGAATATACCTGGGCTGGATGGCTATAGCGCTGCAACGGCGACTGCGGCGTCGCGAATTGGGCCATTGGAACCACCGAGCGACGGTACTGCTGCTGGAGCTGCTGCTGCTGCTGCTGGAACGTCTGTTGGTAAAAGTGCGTCTGGCCCATGATCGGCGTCTGCACGCCCGACCGCGACTGCAACTCCATAGACTGCCGGCGGGCCACTTGCGGTGGATGCGGCTGCTGCGGCTGCGGGGTCTGGGTTGAAATCCGCTGCTGCTGCTGCTGCGTCACGGGATCCTGGGACTGTTGCTGCTGCTGCTGCTGCTGCTGCTCGGGCCGCGGCAGAATGGCCGACCCGCTGCCCCGGCTTTCTCGGATCAGCGCCATGCGCCGCGAATTCTCCTCGTCCAATATCGCCTTCCACTCGCGCTCCCGATCAAGCTCGTGCGAACTGGCCTCAATCTCGCGCAGCCGCGTCTCGTAGTCGCGGTACATGGACTGGCTCTTGGTCCCGAGCTTGTTCTCGGCCTGCCACTGGTAGTAGATCAGCCGCAGCAGCGCTACCCGCCGGATGTTCTCCGGCGTGGTAAAGTCCACATCCGTGTGCAGATCGTGCTGCAGCGCCTCGGCCAGCTGCGCCAGGCTCGCCTTGGCCTTGTTCTCGAGCGTGCTGCGCAGCACCGCGTTGCGGTTATACCGCAGCCACCCGCGCGCCCACGACATGAGCGACGCCGCATTGGCCTCGACCTGGTCGTTGGTAAAGTCGCCCATCAGCCGAAACGTGTTCAGCATCGCCACGTCGCTCGGGTAGAACGACTCCAGCGACAGCAGATGCAGCAGCGAGTTTTTGTAGCTCCGCTGCCCCGACAGCCACGCCGCCGTCGGCAGCGCCTCGGGGTTTCCGCCGGGCAGCGCCCGCCCTGCGCCCGATGCGCCGCCCGCAAGGTGCACGGCGGCAGCCTTGCCCTTGTCCTTGCCTGCGCGCGCGCCGCGGGTCGCCACCACCGCGTCCGGCCGGATCAGCTGCAGGCTGCCTGGCGCGCCGCCCGCCCTTGGCAGCGCCGCCGCGCGCGGATCAGCCGCGCCGCGCGCCATGCCGCCCGCGCGAATCGGCGGAAGCATGTGGTAGTGCTGCTGCTGCAAGGACGCGTGAGCATATGCACCCTCCCCGGGCCCGGCCGCTGCCGCAGGCTCGCCGGCACCCTCGGCCATGCGCGCCCGCTTCATGCGCGCTGCCGAGAACCCGGCCGCTGCCATTGGCTGCTGCAGCGGCCCGCCAAAGGGCTCAGCCATGCCGGCCGATGGAGCGGTGGCGCTGCCACTGGGGACCGGATACCCAAAAGCAGCTGCTGACAAACCATGCGGCCCCAAATGCGGTTGCGCTGACGATCCAGCAGATGCATATTGCGCCCGCTCATCCACGCCCGCGCCGGCAAAGGACGGGTTTCCGCCGCGGGCGCCCCCCGCCGCCCACGCCGTCGCAGGCGCCGGGTTGTGCGGACGGTGCATTGACTCGCGCCGCGCCTGCGACGCCTGGCCCGCCTGGGTTGTCTGCGGCGGCGCTGGCGTCGAAAGCTGCGGCCCGCGCGCAGCCCGGCCGGCCGGCGGCGACTGCACTCGCGCGGGCGGCATTGTCGGCGACGTGCGCGTGCTATACGGCGCTGCGCGCGACTGGTGGAGATGGCGGTAGCCCGGCGAGGTGCCCTGGTGCCCGGCCGGCACGGCGGCGCTCGTCGGATACGAGTAGCGCTGCTGCGAGTGGCCGTAGTGATGGTAATGATGGCGGTGTGTTGGCTCGCCTGTGCTGTGATGCAAGCGCCGCTCTGCCCTGGTAGCGCTGTGCTCCGATATATGCTGTGACTGATACAGCGCATGTGGGCTTGTCAGACGTGGGATACCGCCGGGCGATGCTGCACCCGGCAGCACGATTCCGCCTTCAATTGTCTCGTCGCTGGACACTCCCGACGGCACCAGCGCCGGGGGCTGCGCCAGAGCTGCTGATAGCGGCCTCGGAGGCACTGGCCCCGACGCCGGAGGGCCGGGCGCCGCCGGCGCGGCTGTGGATCCGCCGGTTGCGGCCGCCGCGTGCGGATGCGTGGGCAAGGAGTGCTGTCGGATTGCTGCCTCGAGCGAGCTAATTTGCTCTGCCTGCTGCTCCTGCATCTGCACCAGGCTTACACAGTAGCGCTGGATATCGTCCATGCGAGCTAAAATTTGCTGCAGCGTTGCGCTCTCGGCCGGCCCTGCATATCCCTCGGCAGAGCTGTCCTGCGGAAATCGGTCGCGCTGTGCGTGCAGGCTAAGCGGCTGCCGCCGCGGCCTCTGCGGCGATGTGGACGAGAGCGCCAGCCCAGTTAGCGACCGGATGGGCTCGATCTGGCTGTCGGACAGGGTGCGTGTATGGCGCGGCACCCGGTCGCTGCCCTCGTACGCCTGCGTGCTGGCTGCCGAGACCGGCGGCTGCGAACCCCCACGGCCATTGTCCTCGCTGCCCGTGTCCATTGCCGCGTCCTCGTCCTCGTCGTCAATGCCACTGATTGGTCTCGGAAAGGGAAGATTGGCAGTCGCGTTTAGAATCGGTATGGGTGATGCGGAAGAGAGGCAAGATTGCGCTGGAGCGTCCGGCAGCGAGCTTGCCCGTATTGATGTGCATTCCAACGGCTCGCGCGCTGCGGCGGTCTCATTAGCCGCATCAGAGAAAGCGCCCGAGGCAGTGCCGGCGGCGCTGGGCGTGGCGGCCCTGGTTGCCGTGGTCGTCGTCGATTCGGCGCTGGGCCGCGCGTCCATTGGCGTGTGACTTGGATGCGGCGACCGCGAATCTGGAGTCTGATCAAAGCTGCGACAAGCGTCTGTGGAGGAGACAGAGGCAAGCAAGCTCAGGTGCTGGCGCGGGCGGAACTGAGGAGATCCCGGCGCTTCCACGCGGCTCTGCGCATCCATGCCCGCAGGATGAGCGGCGGTGGCTGTGGCCATGCCCGAAGCAGCGCTGGGGGCGGCGCGCATTTCCATCCTGCCTATTTCCATCCTGCTGTCGGACATGCGGTTGACATCTGTGCTCGCCGACGCCGCAAATGATTGCTGCTGCACTTGCGATTGCTGCAAGCAGCCGGGCTGTTGTGCTGTTGACGGCGGTATCGATGACCAGTCCAAATTTGGTAATTCCACACGCGTCCGCGCTGCTGCATCGGGCGGAGCAGCATGCACATTGGGCTTTCGATTGAACTGCGAATAGGCGAGCTGCATCTGCGGCGGCGGCGGCGACAATGGCGGTGATGTGGAGGTGAGCGACGAGGCGCGGCTGGCTCCCATGTCGCTGTCGGCGTTTGAGTCGGCCATTATGGCGCCGAGTCGGCTGGGTCGATTGCTGCTGTTTCCGTGTCTGGCCGTCGCGGTAATGGAAACATCTGGCACATGCACCTCGGTCGAGGCAGCTGAGCTCATCAACAGGTGGAACAACGAGGCCAACGTGGAGAGTGTGGAGAGAGAAGGAAAAGGGCTTCGCTCGGGTTCAACTTGAGAAACGATGGCAAATGGATATGCGTAAGTGCGTTTTTAAGGTGACGCGGTGTGTGTATGGCCCGACCTCCTATACCAGTTTATAACGAAAAACGGCCCGGCAGACAAGCAAGTGGCTCGTCCCCCGCTGCCTCCGGCGGTGTTAAAATGACCTCACTCCCCTCCAGGTAGAAAAGATGAAGGGGTGGCCGATCGATAATAGGCAGACGCAATGATGAGCGATGCCAAATCTTGCGGGAAAACAGGCTCGGGCCGAAATGCTACGTATCCGCCGCCTTTTATAGAGCCAATCGCCAAAGATGCCGAAAATGAAGATACAATCTATAAACCAAAGGAAAAAATACAAACAGGTTGATATTAGCAAAAAATAAAAAAAGAAAGATGCAAATAGAGCCGTATTTCATATATTGTTGTGCGCCAAGAGTGCTGACAAGGACCTGATCCAAACAATCGACTCGTGTGGTATATTGGGTTTCTTTTTGGGCACAGCACGATGGGACAAAACAGGCGCAAGCGAATTGGATTGAACGATTTGATGAGGATGGGTCAATTTTTTCACCCACGCTTGCTTCCTTTGTGCAAAGAAGAACAATGCAGTGAGCAAATTGGAAGCCGCGGGTGAACAGGTGGAGGGAGCAGAAAGGCGGCATACCAAAAGTGTGGGGAGGGGGATGAGTGAATGGGAGATACGGCCGGAATAGAGGCTCGTTGAGGTAAAGGAGGGACCCGAGTTTCGTAGGGCCAGAAAGGGGAAACAGCAGAAGACCTGCAGTGGCCGATAACAAACGCCCAGGGCCAAATACTCCTCAGGCTCAAGGAACTGGAGCGGAATGCCGATTTTAGCCCCTGACGGCAAGCATGCGTACGTACGTATTTTGGCTCGCAAGCGAAAAGCGCAACGGAATAAAGCAAAAAAAACCGGCCCGCTTTGAAGGAAGGGATTTTATCGGACGAAAAAAAAAGATAGCGGCTGTGGATATCGGGAGGGAGAAAGGAAAGGGGAAAAAAGAAAGGATTTGTTGCAGATTACGATTGTGAACGGCACAACGAGCAGACGAGAGAGAGAAGGAAAGACGTGTGGTTCCGGACACTTGCTTACTCGAGCCTAGAGTCGAGATGCAAGATCGGCAACGGCAGAAAAAGAAAAAAGTTGCACACGTAGACCTTTTTTTCCCTCTCTGTTGCCGTCGGGACCGATAACGGAAACGGCTGAGCTCAAAAAAAAGACCAGTTGCAGATCGACTCTTTCCCCCTCCCTTGATTCAGGTTTTAAGAATGGGAAAAATAATCCCGAGCTGGGTTTAAAAAATTTTTCATGACGCCTTTCCAAGAGTGGATCGGGGGGAGCAGGGAATGAGGAATGCATGACAAGCCGACAAATAAATATTGACGGGCAGGATTGACAAAGCACGCTTGGAAGAAAGAGAAAAAGAGGCACGGATGCAGACAAAAAGTGTGTTTGCCAACAAGCAATCCGAAAGAAAAACAGCCTTTTTGCTTCGGACTTTAGAGGAGAAAATAGACGCAGTCTCTGCATGTAGAAAAGCGGATAAGAACGGTAGGCTGCGATTACCAAGAGCAGATGTCGGCTTTGCTTTTCCTCGAAGGGTGATGGCGAAAGAACAAACACCAGAAATAAAGGGGATGATCGTCTTTTTTAGATGTATGTCAAAAAAATTTGAGGCGGATCTCGGCAAGAGCCGGAAAAAAGTGCAGAAAAGAGGTGGGAGTTTTTTTGGAGCGTCAACTAGCAAGCAGAGTAAATGGATGTAGCAAAAGAGTGCGCATGGGGGATGTTAGACTAGAGAATAACAACGATAAAGGAGGCATTGTGTGCGGGGAGGATTAGGATTCATGCGGATTTTTTTTAGCCGAACAGCAAGACGTTGTTGAAAAATAGAGGGAGAACGCCACTTTGCAATACAGCAACACTTACGAGACCAGAAAAAGTAAAACGAGAAATTCAGCTAGCACTGATTGAATGCCAAGTTGGTTACGAATCGAGCGCTTTGGTTACCGAACGAGGCTGTAAATAATGGTAAAAAAGAAATAAGAGGGAGGCACTGCAGGAAGAAAAGAGAAAAAAAGGAGCTTTATATTATTTCAGAGAACAAATCGAACTTTTTGTTGTTCTCATGTTTCGGGGAGGGGGGTGGTTTTGTCCGCAGAGGAAAAAAAAAGAGGAAAGAACGAGGCTTATTCTTTTCTTGTAAGGCGCCGACTGGATGGGCTTGTTCCAAAGAGTCAAAAAAATGTCAATCGGACAAGACAAAAAAAATACCACGACGGAAAATATTCCCAAGTGACCTGATTAGGTATGTTATTTTGTTCACTTGCGGGTTTTTTTTCTTATGAGAATAGAATGAATCTGGGAAAAAAAAACTTTTTCTTCTCAAACACGAGGAACAAAAAAATTGGAGTGGATTTTTTTTCTTATGTTTGGATGCACATGTCGTTCTTCTGCATGCATTCACACAGCAGAAGAATGGAATCTCATTCTGTAAAGCACTCCTCCAAAAAAGAGCGTATGTCACTTTTTTCGTGCGTTAAATGAAATAGCGAGGAGAGAGAGAATGGAAGCTCCGGCTGTTATTTCATTTTAATCAAGTAGACTCTCGGAGGCATTGGTCCCAGTAAAATGTCAAAGCGCCATTTTTAATAAATAGCTCTTGTCTGTTGTCTGCTTCTTTCGTTCGAATAGAGTGAGGCTTGGTGCGATTTATAAAAAAAACTTGATTTTTATCCATCTTTCCGAGAATTTTTTTGTTATGTCAATGTTGTGCAAAATCCCATCTGCACGATACAATAAACGAGAAAGAGACATGCGAAAAAAAAAAAAAGAAAAGTGGGTCACCTGTTTTCCTTTTTGCATTTTCCACACTACACTACGAAAGAGTAACTCGACATGAAAAAAAGGGGGGATTGACGTTTAGAAACGCATAACACTAGGTGTTTGTTTTCAAGCGCATTTATTATTCCATATACTCGACCTGGGAGAGATTTCCCACCTGGTTAACACAATGCAGTAGCCTTTTGGGATGCAGATGACCCGGAGAGAATAGTGATCAGGGTAAGGGGATGGTTGAAGGTTAGAATGGTTATAATGGCTTGAGAAGAAACCTGGCTGCAAGTATGCGTTTATTGTGTTTAATCGTCACCACAGACAAAAAAATTGTTGTTGTATCTTGTCAGCACGCATCATCTTCATTGGGGTTTTTTTTCTAGAGTGTTATTTGATATAGTGGACCTGCGTCAGAAAAAAGAAATTGATACTATTTTTAGCTGGTGAACATTTCAAAAAACTCGACAGTCCTTTTTTATTTCAGTTTGGCTTGAGGAGAGACTGAGATATTACCAAGCGCATTTCATACTCGAATGCGTGGCGCACCCCCAAAGAGACATGGGGTTTCTCACCGGCTTATCGTGGCGATATTGAGAGTAACAGATTGGCTTGGGTGCTTGGCGGATCAAGCTTACATTGATAACACAATCGGGGGTTTTAATCTGCAATGTTTTTAGGAACATGTTTGACAAACAAAAAAAAAGAGGGAATCTGTGCTCGATTCAAAGAGAAAAAAAAGTAGGTAAAGAGAAGGTTAAAGAGCCGTGTAAATAAGGGAAAGGGGGATTACAAAACAAGGCAGATACCTCTCTTCTTGCCCTTCTTCGGGTTGATGTGAAGCGCGGCACGCGTGGCCTCCTCAAAGACCTCGCGCACGCCATCGCCGGTCTTGGCCGAGCACTCCATGTACTTGTGGGCCTTGATGCGGTTGGCGGTCTGCTGGGCCAGGTCGTACTTGACCAGGCCCTCGGGGTTGATGCTGGGCTCGCCGCGCAGGTCCTTCTTGCAGCCAACCAGGATGATGGGCAGGCCCTGGCAGAAATGCATGACCTCGGAGATCCACTTCTCCTGCACGTTTTCCAGCGAGTCGGGCGAGTCGATGGAGAAGCAGATGAGGATCACGTGCGAGTCGGGGTACGACAGCGGGCGCAGGCGGTCGTAGTCCTCCTGGCCGGCCGTATCCCACAGCGCCAGCTCCACCTGTTTGCCGTCAACCTCGACATCGGCAACGTAGTTTTCAAACACCGTCGGCACGTAGAGCTACAAAAAATCAGTCTGCTTAGCATATATGCTGCATACACGAAAATGGGGCAAGGGGGCAACCGCGAACCCACTTTTGTTGCAGCAAGTGGAAAAAGAAAAAATTGGGGGGAATAACAAACATAAAAGCGAAAACAAAATTCAGATTGCGACAAGGACCCCTGGAGCCGGACCCAGATGAGGCCGGCGGGAAGAGGGGTGTTGTTTCTAGACAAGATGTGAAATTGCATTACAAAACGTACCTCAGGGAAGGTGCCCTTGGAAAAGACAATAAGCAGGCAGGTCTTTCCGCACGCACCGTCACCGACGATGACCAATTTACGACGAATCTCGGCGGGCATTACGAAACTAGTGGGAAATAAAAGATAGACAAGAGGTTGCTTTCCGTTGGCCCCTGGTTGTTTCGATAAATTTCAAAAGCAAGATGGCAAAGGCGAAATAAACAGAGGAAAGAGTAACAAAAAAACCTTTTTTTTATGGGCGGGAAAAGGCGGGAAGGATTCCGTGTTTCTCTCTCTTTTTTTCCACGCGCAGCCTGATGGTGCGAGCCGGAATAGTGCTGAGCCGGGCTGTGTTTGGATTGGCCGAGAGGCTCGAGCCGCGTTGGTAGGAATGAGCAGCAGTGTGTTGGAGGGATGATGGCTGCTTGTTGCTCGAGCTAATTTTCAACTGCGCAGAGCTTGGACAAGCCGGCTTTAAATTCTTCCTCATTGCTCCCATGGCCACACCAAAGGCAAGTTCCGGCTCCGTAGCAGCGCGCTTAAAGAAAGGGCTTGGCCTAATGAGAGCTAGACACACCCTGTAGCCCGAAAAGACGTTTGAGCAGTGGCAGGACGACGCGTTTTCCAGCGTGCTTGCAGTGACGCTGGACAGCACAAACCCCAAGCGCAAGCAGCGATGCTACCTGGACGGCGTGGCGGCCGAGCTGCGCGACGAGGGCGCGGCGGCGCTGCTGACGACGGCGACGCTGGAGCGGGCAATTGTAGCGCGGCTGGACGAGCGCGCGGTGGCCAGCAGCGGGCTCAGCGTGTTTGAGTATCTGGCGGGCTGCTGGCGCCGCAGCCTGGCGGTGATGGGTAACCTGCAGGGCGCCCGCGGCAGCGCGCTGGACGCCGGGGTGCGCGCGGCGCGCGTGCAGGCGCTGGGCGAGGCGCAGGCGCTGCTGGTGTCGTACATGGGGCTGGCGCTGCAGCTGCCCGAGATGTTTCCGCAGGCCGGGCGGCCGGCGCGTGCGCTTGTGGCCGACGCGCTGGTGGCCGAGGCCGGCGCCGACGCCGGCGCCGACAGCAGCCCGCTGCAGGGCCACGCGGACGCGCTTCTGGCGCAGCTGGCGGCGCGGTTTGCCGGCGACGGGCTGGCCGAGGTGCTGGCGCCGGTGGTGGGCGAGCTGGGGCTGCGCGCGCTGGCCCGCGCCAACCGCAGCCTGCTGCAGCCGGGATTCCGCAGCATTCTCGGCGCGCTGGAGCTGCTGACGGCCAACCGCCAGTGCGCGGCAGCCATCCCGCACATGCCCACGTTCGATCCCGACGACTGCGCCGGCCGCCGCATGCAGACCGGCACGGCGCTGGGCCCGTTTCTGGCCCTGAGCGGCTTTGCGGCCAGCGACGAGGCAATCGCCCAGGTGTATTATGCGGATGCGCCGCAGCGCAGCCGCCAGGACTGCGACGCCCTGCATGCGGGCCTGCGCGCAACCGTGCGGGTTCTGCAGGCGGCGCAGGCCGAGGTCTTTGGCCGGCTGGTGCGCAGCGGCGCCGACGAGCGGACGCTGGTTCTGCGGCTCTCGCTGCGCACGCTGGCCACCAACGCGCTGCGCTCGGGCATGCAGGTCGACTTTGCGCGCGTGGTCGACGACGGCTTTGCCGACAATCTGGCGTGCGTGTGGCTGCAGCTGGCCGAGCCGTTTGCCAACGACGCGGCGCTGGCGCGTGTGGGCCGCGTCGACGCCGATTGGATTGTTGCACGGGCGCTGCGTGGCGCTGCGGACGGCGGCCTGGACGACGAGCAGCACCACATTTCCACGTACTGGCGCGAGCTGACGCGCGTCAACGCCGACAAGCAACGCGCTGACGCCTATCTGGACGCGCGCCTGCAGGGTCAGCCTGCGGCCAATGGCGGCTTTATCCCCGACTGCTTCTTCACGGCCGCCGCGGCCCTGCATCTGGGCCCGATCTCCACTGCGGCGCGCTTTGTCGAGCTGCTCAAGCGGATCTCGCGTTTCCGCGGCGACATCGAGCGCATCGAGCAGACGCCCGAGCTGCTGACGCCCGCGCAGCGCGCCGGGCTGCCCGTCGTGCTGCAGCGGTGGCGCGACCAGCTGCTGGGGATGGAGCGCGAAAAGTGCGCGTTGGACGCGCAGCTGCTGGACCCGCGGCGGCTGGCCGCCAGCATGGTGTTTTACCGCTTTGTCATGGCGGTGCTGCTGCGGCAGATTGACGGCCGCCGCGCGTTTCCGCAGCAGGCGTTCCAGATGCCTGCCGAAGACGGCGGCGACCAGCAGGTGCCCGAGCACTGGCGCATGCTGCCCGAGTTTCTGGTCGAGGACACCGTCGAGTTTGTCGTGTTTGTCATCACGTATGCGCCCGACACGCTGATTGACGGCGCCGCGCAGGTCGGCCAGGGCGGCGAAACGGGGCTGCGCACCTTTGACGACATCCTGCCGCTGTTTGTGGTTGCGTTCCTGGCGCGGCCCGACTTCATCAGCAACCCCTACTTGAAGGCCAAGCTGGTGGACATTCTGCACATGCTCACCTACCGGGACCCGCGCGAGGACGACGACTACGTGGACACGCTGGGCGGCAACCTGCCCGGCTCCCTGCGCCTGCACCCGTCGATCCAGCGTTTCCAGTGCGCGCTCGACGACAGTGCGCTGGCCCGCGCCTACCTGATCCCCGCGCTTTTGCGCTTCTACGTGGATGTTGAGCAGACGGGCGCCAGCTCGCAGTTCTACGACAAGTTCAACATCCGCTACTACATTGCGCGCACGCTGCGGGCGCTGTGGGCGCGCGCGCCGCGGTACGTCGAGGCCACGCGTCGCTTTTTTATGCAGACCGACGTGTCTGCCGAGCAGGCCACCACCACGGGCAGCGCGCGTCGCGACATGCGTGTGATCGAGGAGTTTGTCGCCCGGCTGATGACCGACACCACGTATCTGCTGGACGAGTCGCTGAGCAAGCTGGCGGTGATTCGCGATATTGAAAAGCGGCAGAAGCAAGGGCTGGCGCAGGAGCAGCCGCCGCAGGAGGATGCTTCTGACGATGCCACCCGGCTGCAGGAGGCCGAGCGCATGGCGCGGTCGTACGTGTCGCTGGCCCACGAGACCGTGCACATGCTGGCGTTTTTGTCGCGGCTCTCGCCGCGCCCGTTCCAGGCCGGCGAAGTGGTCGGCCGTCTGGCCGCCATGCTCAACTACAACCTCGACCAGCTGGCGGGTCCCAAATGCTCCAACCTGCGTGTCCAGGACATGCAGCAGAAGTACTCGTTCAATCCGCGCGTGCTGCTCTCCGAGCTCACCAGCGTCTACGTGCATCTCGGGCTTTCATCCAGCAATGGCTCCGAAGCCGTCGACCGTTTCGTCATGGCCGTGTGTGCTGACGACCGCTCGTACTCGCATGCGCTGTTCGAAAAGGCGTATGCGATTTTGGAGCAGCGGTCGCTCAAGAGTCCGGATTCTCTTGAGCGGCTGCGCGAGTTTGCGCGCAAGTGCCAGGACGCAAAGGTGGATTCGCGGGCGATCGAGTATTTGGAGAGCCAGGCGCCCGACGCGTATTTGGATCCGCTGTTGGCCTCGCTGATCACCGAACCTGTGCGCTTGCCGACGTCGGACAATGTTATGGACTTGGCTGTCATCAAGGGCCAGCTGCTCAGCGACCCGCGCGACCCGTTTAACCGCGCCCCGCTGACCGTCGATATGCTCGAGCCCCTGCCCGAGCTAAAGCAGGAAATCGCCCAATGGCGCGAGCGCAAAATGGAAGAATATCGATCCAGCATTCAATGATGTCCCCACTGATAAAAAAAAACGGGTCTATCCAATCACCGACGATTAAATAATACAAATCTATTGCCTCTAAAAAAAATTAACTCTTTCTCTGTTCAGAGCCTGATTCAGATCCGATACTGGGATGCAAAGATACGGAAACAACCCCAGGCTTGATTTCAAGGCTTCGAACGAGAAACCCAGATTCACTGAACCTCAAACAGTAATTAGAATCGACACAATGCATTTTTTGACAACTTGGCAGTTGAAGATTACCGCTTTGATGGTCCTTGTTATGTCTGAATCCGAATACCAAACAAGATGTGAGATTCCTTTTTTTTTCGCCGAAGGTCCGAATGCACGCGTCAACACATCCCATGCACGAGACTGTACTCGCGCAACCGCGTCACCAAAAACCGGAAGAGAATGAAAGAAATCAATTGGGCGTATTGAAAGAAGAAGAAGAAAGGGTATGTACAGAGAAAAAGAAAGAAAAGGGGCGTCTATAATACACTAGGCTTTTCTCGTCCGTAAGATTAGGCCTCCTAGTAGCCAGCAGTGTTGTATACCAGCGACCGCTGATTCGGCTCCATCGCCGGCTCGGACTTTTGCTTTCTGACCAGCAGCGAGCTCCGCTTGCGTCCGTTAAACCGGCTTGCGCGGCGCGGCGCCTGCGTGGCCTTTTCGGCCTCGAGTTGCGCCATCTCGTGGTGTTTCGCGTCAAACATAATATGGTCGTAGTAAAGATCCATGCAATCGCACTCGTACCCGCAACAGTTGCACTTTATCATCGTTCTTTTTCTTCGGCTACGCAGCTTTAACAAAAAAAATATGAAACAAAATGTGAATGGAAAAAAAAGAACGAAGAAAAAAGTTGAACCAAACTGTTGCGAGATATAAAAAAGAAAGATACAGTCCCTCCGAATTGGGCCTCTTATATTCATTTCAACTTGAAACAAGACTGTCCTCCCCCTTTTTTTTCCGTTTCCAGTCACAAAATGGAGATTGACCCCAGCTCGGATCAAACAGGAAAAGTCACTTTCTCCGCTTGGACCGAAGGAGCGCTCTTTTTTCCTGTTTGCCTCGACTCGGCGCTTCCTTCCCGTGACATGCCGATAAAAGCCGAATTTGCATGTGCCTATCCGAAACTCACTGGTCCTCCCTCTCAGGCCGGCTTTTGCC
>JANBPA010000163.1:0-27348 GCA_027575275.1 Coemansia sp. RSA 2711
CGCGTTTTCCGTGCAGGCCGACGTCAACTACGGCATGGAGCCCGAGGCGTTTGCCACGCCCCAGGGCACGCGCGTCATTGCCGGCAACGCGTTCAACCGCGACGCCGGCGAGGCCATGGTGACCGCCACTGAGGCTGCCCAGCAGCCGTCGGCCAACGTGCAGACCGACGCCACGTCGCAGCCTGCAAACACACAGCAGCAACAGCAGCAGCAGCAGTCGCAGCCCCAGCAGTCGGGAGCAGTCAATGCCGATGTTGCTGCGGGCGACGCGGCCTCGGCGCAGACCGCCAGCAGCGGCGCAGATGCCAATGAGGGCGACAGCTCGAGTAGCCGCGGCGGCTCTGCGACCACGGCGCGCAACCCCGAGGATGACGGCGACGCGCCTACGCTGGTGTCGCTGTCCGACGGCAGCGCGGTAATCAGCATGGACAGCCAGGACGCCCGCCCCACAGGCAGCAGCGCCAGCGGCGGCTCGTCCAATCCCGAAAACACCAACGCGTCCGAGGACGCGCCGGCGGCCGAGCGGACCTCCAAGAAGCTGCGGGGCGGGCAGATTGCCGCCATTGTCATCTGCCTGACGCTGTTTTGCATTCTGGCCGCGGTCGGCGGGTTCTTTGGGCTGCGGTGGTACCGCGAGTACCGGATCAAAAAGTGGAGCCCCGACGCCGTGCAGCAGATCCTCGAGTCGCACATTGCAGACAACGAAATGGGCAATGCGCGCCCGCCCACTGCGCGATTCGACCTGCCGTCGTACCGCAACCACCGCGGCACCATGTTTGTGGCTGCTGGCCCCAACTCCCAAGAATGACTTTTTTTTCTCCTATTTCATGCCTAATGTTGATACACAAAATAAGTCTATTTAACGTGGAAAAGGTGTGCTGCTTTTTTTGGGGACTATATTCTGTCAGAAATCAAATGTATACTTTTAGATTGGTTGTCACTTTTTCTATTTCTTGTTTTTAGCTATGGAGTATGTCAGGGAAGCCATCCCTTATTTTTACTTTTTTTGTTCAACAATACTCATAACATGTTGTTAGTAATGGATCTGGCGTGGTGGCTGCAGCTTATTAGCCTCGTTGTGTTGTCCCAACGCGTGCTCTGCGGAACCGGCGTCGAGGCGCCCCCGGCTTCGGCACAGCCGACCGGCGGCGTGCTAATCCGCGACGGCCAGCAAACAAGCTGCGAGCTCGCGCCCATCGGCAACGCCGGCGTGTTTGTGGCCGCCAGCTGTTTGGACGCGGCAGAAACCAATACGAGCAGCTATCAGCTCGCCATGTACACGCAAGGCGTGGGTGCCGCGCAGCTAGTACCCGTTGACCCGCAGAACATCCACGTGCACCCAGAGTACAACCGCACGACGTATTTCCGCAACATCGCCGTCATTAAGCTGCGCGCCGCGCCCACGGGCGTGCGGGCGAACATCGTGTACGCCAGAGCGCAGCCCAACAACGTCACGTACCGGCGGCTGGTGCTCGATGACGCGCTGGATACTTGGGACGACGAGCTGGCCATGTGGCAGAACACGCCCAACGCAGAGTGTCGGATATCTTCCATGTACACGGATACCCTGTGGGCGTTTACCTGCACCACAGACATGGCCAACGTGACCGTGCGCAATGCGAGCTACCCGCGCATGCCCTGGGCATCCGCCAGCGTTGCCATCGACGGTCGCCCGTACGGCTATGCGCTGCACAGTCACAGCATAGTTGACTCGCCGGGCGCGGCTTTGGTGAGCTACTATACGACAGTCGCCCAGTTCACGGGGTTTGCCGCCCAGGTGCTGGCCACGACAATCGAGTACTACGACGCCAACAACAAGCTGCAGGCATCGAGCCCTTTGCAGTTTGCTATTCGGCCGCCGGCCCAGGTGCTGGCCAGCACGGTGGCCGGCGACCTGTATGCGCTGCCGGCTGACGCGCTGGACAGCGTCGAGGGCTCGGCTGGCGAGACAAGCCCGGAAGCCAGCATGTTTAGCAGCGCGTCTGGCGCGCCGCAGGACACCAAGCCCGAAACCCACATTAGACGAGGGCTGTCGGGCGCGGCGATTGCCGGGATTGCCGTGGGTGTCAGCGTCGTGGTGCTCGTGGCGTTGGGGCTGGTGGCGCGCTGGCTGCTGGTGGTGATCAGGCGGCGGCGGGCCGAGCGCTACTGGGACCGCGAGATGGAAAAGATGCAGTCGAGGCGGTCGCTTCCTGGAGGACAGCCCCTGTCTTAGTACTTTTTTATTTAGCTCTTGAGCTAAAGATACGGGCTCTAATCAATGCATCCTAATTGAAACCCTGTTTAATTTACTAGGCTCATGGGAGCCAAATAAAAAAGCCTAAATCCCAAGAAATCAACCGCACTATTCTTTGCTCCCACTCTACACCATTTATAGACATTTATTTTTTTTTTTCGCAGCTACTGTGGAGGGGATGCGGCTGTTCGATTACTTTTATCCACGACCCCGACACACAGCCGAGGTGCCGGCCAATTTCATCGACCTGGGCGGCGACGAGCATCCGCAGCGGGCCGGCTGCCTGGCGCCGGCGCGGGAGCGGCCGCTGCCGGCAGCGCGCAGACGGCCGGCGGCGCAGCAGCCGCAGCGGCCGCGGGGCATTTCGTGGCTCGACGTAGCGCACGACTGGGAGCCGCCGGGGCTGGACGCGGCGCCCGACATGTGGTGCCAGCACTGCAACATGCGGGTGGCGCCCGTGGCGTCGCTGCGGTGGCACCAGCGGCTGTGCGCGCTGAGCGCGGGCGCCGTGCCCCACGCGTGCGAGCTGTGCGGGCGCCCGTACCACTCGCTGGCGCATGCGCGCAACCACTGCCTGTACGGATGCACGCCGTCGGACGCATCGGCAGAGTAAGCACATGTATAGTAAGAAAATAATAGTTTAATTGCTGTCGATGGCCAGCTGCTGGTTGGTGTAGATCCAGTGCAGCGTGTTTGTCAGCGTGTTGCCGTCGTCGGGCGTGCAGGCCGCCGCATTGTCCAGCGCGGCGTTGCGGTCGACCAGCGCATAGGCGGTGTACAGGAACTGCGCCCAGCCGTTCTTGCTGGCGCTCTGGGCGGCCGGCTTCATGCCGTCGGCGCACGTGCTGTTGTCGGGGCACCAGGCCTCGCGGACCCAGTCCTGCTTGATCAGCATGCCGGACGCGGGCGTGAACGGCAGCATCTGGATGCCGTACACGTACTCGGGGTTGGCGCCGAAGAACGTCACGTAGTCGGCCTTGCTCGACCACAGAATGCCCACGGCGTTGTGGACAAACGGCTTGCCGTACAGCTGCGCGGCCTGGGCGCGCGTCGGGTGCCAGTAGCGGCGGCCCGAGGCGGCCTCCATGTTGAGGATGATCTCGTAAAACTCGGCGGTTTCCTGCAGGCCCAGCGCCTGCGCGTACAGGTACGCGGCGTAGTAGGCGTTGAGGGCCTCGCCCGTGGACTCTTGGTTGCGGCCGTCGGCAAACGTGAACAGGCCGGCGGCCCACGAGTGGCCGTCGTACGGGTCGAAATGGCGCATGAACGGGAACTGCGCGTCGGAGGCCGACGGGTTGGCGTAGTCGCGCAGCAGCTGGCTGAGGGGCTCGCGCAGCGGGGCAAACGCGTTGACGTCGTACTTGGCCAGCACGGCGCCGGCGTACAGGAAGTAGCCGTAGTGGAAGTGGTGGTCGTTGTAGCGGCCCTGGCCAAAGTCCAGCGACGGGTCCGAGATTCCCAGCGTCGACACGACGCCGCCCCAGGTGGAGTCGTAGACCAGCGGGTCGCTGTTGGACTGCGCGACCAGCCAGGGCGTCAGCAGGGCCACGAGCTTCTTGCCCAGGGCCGCGGCAGTCGTCGCGTCGCCGACCTCCTGCGCAATCTGGTAGAGGCGCGCCACCTTGGCCGCGCCCTTGCCGAAAAAGTACGGGTCCTCGGCGGTCACGTTGGTGCTTGTGGCCGCGTCGCGGAGCAGCTGCTGCTGCAGCTGGCTCTTGTCGCTGTCGGCCAGGGCGCCGGGGCCGGCGAACCCGGGCCGCTGCTGCAGCGGCTGGTTGTACGAGATCAGGTTACCGGCGACCGCCGTGAGCGGGCCCTTGGCGCAGCGGTAGCCGCTGAGTCCGTTGCTCAGGATGCTCGTGCCGTTGATGTGGTCGGCGTGGTGCGGCAGCACAAACGACAGCAGCTGCATGGTGGTGGACACGCTGCTGGTGTTGTACACGTGCGTCGAGTCGCTGCTCGCGGCGGTGTTGGTCTGGTACATGAACACCACGTTGGACGAGCGCCCGGTGCCGTCGCTGCCCTGCACCTGCGCGTACGTGACCGCGCCGGCCGTCGGGTACGTGCCGGCGTAGCGCTGCAGCACGTTGATGTTGTTGGCCGGCTGGTCGCCGAGGTGCGCCAGCTGCACAAACCCTGTGTACGAGCCGTTGATGTTCTGCGGCTGCAGCGTGCTGCTGCCCTGCTGCTGCCACGTGATCCCCGGCTTGCTGGTTACCAGCCACTGCGACCCGTCGTTAAGCGTCACCTTGGTCATCAGCGGCATGTCGCTGACGTCGCGCTGCACCTGCGCCGCGTCCTCCTGCGCGCTGAGCACCGCGCGCGTCAGCTGCTCGACCTTGAGCACCGCGTGGATTGTGGTGAGCCTGGGCGCCATGTTCTGCATCTCGAACGTCTGGAACGCCATGCCCTTGTAGAAGCGCGAGCACATCTGCGCGCCGCTGCTGCCCGTCCAGGTGACTTCGACGCCCAGGGCGTCGGCTCCCGTGACCTTGCGCTGGGTCAGCGCCTGGTTGCCGTCGCCCACGGTCCAATCGGCGGGCTGGTCGCTGGTGACGTGTGCCTGGTCGATGTTGAACCGGGGGAACCCCACCGAGGACGCGTTCTGCATGCACTTGACCACGTACGGGTACGGGTGGATCGGGTCCGCGCCCTGCTCGATCATGAGGTTGAGCCACCAGCGGTTCGTGGGCAGCGGCAGCTTGAACTTGCTCTGGTCGAAGAGCCGCGTGTTGGGCGTGTACGGGTGCGTTTTGCTCTTAAATGCCAGCGGGTTGCCGCCGTCGAGCGCGCTTTGCTGGTTTGGGTCGAGTGCCGACACGATACCCTTGATTGTCGCCGTTTGGTTCTGGTACCCGGGCGCCCGTGCGTGCAGGTCGGTTGCCTTGTCGAAGCGCGCGATGTGTGCGAACTCGTCGGTTGTGTCGCGGTCCTTGGGCGCCGCCACGTGCGCGCCGCTGGGTGGCTGGGCGCGCCGCGCCGGCTGCAGCGCGTAGTTGGCCGGGATGCCTGCGGGCGGCTGCGTTGTCTCGGGTGTGCTCATCCACAGTTGCTTGCCCAAGCTCTCGTCCTGCGAGGCGTCGGGCATTGGAATGCCGAGTGCCCGTGCGGCAAGCACTGCAAGCACCGGCAGTATTGCCGAATGTAGCTGCATTCTCTGGTTAATGGGGTATGTCTACTTGGATAGGCTTGGAAGGAGAAGCGGTTTGTTAGTTGGGTATCTCTTTTTTTTGTTGTTGTTTGAGGAAAGGGGGGATTCTCGGCATGTAGCTTATATAGTCATCCCTAGCCTCTATATGCTACGCGTACGCTAGAGATAATACGGAGGCATGACCTCTTTCCAAAGACCTTGTGGTTCGATGGGCAATTAAACGCCCAGGTCATCAACGCTCGCAGCTGACTAAAGTAGGGACCAGTTCATTTTCTAGTCCCGACAAATACACAAAAAACTCGTGACAATTCAATACTTACCGAGCCGTATATGGCGTGTAAGACAGATAGAACGCTGCGGAAAAGTGTGTGTGTGTTTTTGAAACTGCGTTTTATATGCGCTTGGTCGGCTGGTCTACGGTCTAAATATGAATGCAAGAGTGCTCTCCGGGGCTAACGGACAAAGGATATAAGAGAAACGCGTGGATGTACAATTTAGATTTTGTTAATACCGAGGTACAGCTTGTGTTAATTCAGCCATCGAGAAGCAAAAGTGTTCAAAAAAGAATAAATAACGGAATGCACGGATGAATGGTTAAATAATGCAAGGCGTTTCTCGGGTGTTTTCCCGAGTTCACTCGTAACCACTTGCCGAAAGATTAAAAAATAAATATGCACACACACGTAATACGGGCAGCCCTTTTTGGGAAATAAAAACGTAAGGGAAATAGTACGCGGGAAAATAATTCATACATTTTGGCTTTATGTCGTTTAGACTCTTTTGGGAAGCTCGCAGTAACCCATCGTGTTTGGAACTTCCAAGAAGCTAAAATGGTGATCGTATAAACCGATCACATGTCTCGGCGAACAATAAAGACAATCCTCCTCCTCCCGACTTACTGCGAAGAGGGGAGTGGGAAAAGAAAAAGGGGGGTAGTAGATTCGGTTCTCAAGATACCTTGAAACGCTTAAAGATCAATAAGAAAGGAGGGAGAGAGAGAGACAAGAACTGCCTTTTTGTGTGTGCTACTAGCCGCTGTCCACCTCCTCTCCCAGAAAGTGTTGTTGTTTACGTAAAAACGCGCTTCAAGGTCTCGTCCGCTGAAAACAATGCAATACTCGGAAACCATCGTGTGGCTGAAGCTGGGAAACTATTGCTTACCTTGAAAATTTGCACAATCGTGTTTTTGTTTGTTGCTGTGTTTCAGCGTATATACAAATATAAACATAAAGTCACAGAGCAGAAGAGAAGGGTGGATGGAGATGACACAAGGCAGAACGAATCTAATGAAACCCCCCAGCTGCTGACCGTGAATAGCGGCCCTGCTTTATATAATCTATTAGCCTTCTTTTTACTCCTTTTTCCACACTATTGGACATAAAGCCCTATTCCTTTCCTTGTCGATGCCCTATAAAGCGCCGGTAAAAGACTACGGGGGTGTTGTTTTTGGCCTTTTACCGCTATTTTCTTTAACCCCTTCACTGGAAAAGGCATGCAGGTTTCTCCTTGGCTAATTATTATTAGCTTGGGCATGAAAAAGGCAGTCTATCGAATGCTTCCTATAGAATTGATTCCTGAAAATGTACGGATGCAAGGATACCACGGGGCTAAAGAAAGAACAGACAAAAACCATGCAATGGAAGGGACGAGAAACGTAACGGGGATTGTACACGGCGCGCATCCAAACGAACACACAAAAAGACGAGCACAAAAGAAGGCAGAGCAGGCATACTACGGAACTGGCCTGTCCTCCGGCTCTTGGGAGTTGCTGGGCTGGCCGAGCATCTCCGATATCTCCGAGCGAATCTCGTCCAGCAGCTTTATGGTGCCACGTGTCTGCTCGCAGGCAGTCTGCACGTCCTCGCGCAGCTTGTCCAGCTCCTTACCCAGCGCGGTCTCGTGCTCGGTGGCGCGTGCGGGCTGCGGCCCGCTGCGGCGAACCGCCCGCGAGCCGCCCGCAGCCGGCTCCTTGCCACTGCTGTCGCCGGCATTGTCGTCGTCGTCGTCGCTAAAGCTGTCGGCCGACAGCGCCGAGTCGGACGAGTCGGTGGGCGTGAACCGCGGCATGTGCTCCTCGCCCTCCGAGTCCAGCACCGCGTGGCGCTGCCGGTTCATCAGCCAGTTCATTCGGCGGCGCGCACGCAGCTCCGCTCGCAGCGTGAGCCGCCGCTGCTCCAGCTCCACCTTGCGCGCCTCCAGGTCCTCGAGCCGCTGCTTTTTGCGCTCGCGCTTCCGGCGCGCCGCCAGCTTGTTCTTTTCGCGCTTGCGCTCGAGCATCTGCGCATACAGGCTGCCCTCCTCACGCCCGGCTATTTCGCGGTTGGGCAGAATCGATCGCTGCAGGCGGCCCGGCGCCGACGGTCCTTGTGGCGGTGAAATAGGTGGCTGTGACTACAGGCGTCGTTAGAGAACTCCAATGTTTTGAAAAAACGGGACGGGAGCAAGCAGAAAGCCACCCACGCCTGATCTGATGCCACCTCACGCAATAGTAGGAAAACCGTTCCCTGATCAATTGTTCCCGCAGGAAACAATCGCCCTGCCACACAATGACCTGGTTCTCAAGAAACAGCTCACTAAAATCCCCCGACGCCCAAGCAGCTCCGGAGTTGCGCCGGCTCCCAGACCGTGCCAAAATTTTCCAGAAATAAATTGCCACCTACCATTATCGGCTCGCAGATACGCGTGGTGCTCGCGCATAATCGCTATGCCTATATGGAGTGTGGACTACGTCATAATTGCCCGTTTAGGAGCGGTGCTGGAACGAATGTTTTTTGGAGGATCAAGCTGCCAATGGCTCCTGTGCGCCATAAAATGTCGCTGCGAATATCATCAGGCTCCCAGCTTTTTTGGAGAGCAGACCACCCCAGTTGTAAATTCGTGGATTTGGTTCCCAAAACTCCGGAACAGGAATGACCCGACCTGCTGCCGCCAATCTGCACAGCAATATGCTTACGTGGATTGCCACTCGCATCATGTCCTCTTGTGCAGGCATAGGCTCTGTAAGCGCCATGCAATAGTGCCCAAACCCCCAGAAAAAATCTTTTCCGTGCTATTCTGCTGCGACTAATCACTAGGGAGACGAGGCGAGCAAAAGCTGCCGTCCTTTTTTATCCTCCGCCTGCTCGTGCTGCGGATCCGCCCATCGAGCGCAGTCTGACGCTATCTGCTAAAGTGTTGTAATTTGACCTACTTACTAGGAGACTCCCCCCGTGCGATGGAAACACTCAGAAGACACGCAACCGAAAAAAGGGAGGCGCTGTGCGAGTGGAGGAAAAACAAAGCCTGCTTGCTGTCTGGCGTGCTCCTGTTTTTTATTCGACTGTGCCCGTTCACAGTCCGGTCATTAAAGAAGAAAAGTCCCAAGCTCACTTCCACGAACCGAAAACACCCCAGTGTTGCTGCTGCCCGACAAGAACCCGATTCGCAATAAACGACAAGGAAACGCAAAAATGAACCCCGATAAAGATTGCAGACAGAAAATAGAACAGCCAAAGAAAAGGAAAGAAAAAAAGAGTGTGAAAAATAAACACCTGTTGAGCACTCTTCTTTTTTTCAGACGGAACCCATCAGACTGATGCGCATGCCCCCCAGGTGCGTGTATGCGCGTTTCGTTGGCACGGGTGAATTAGATTACCACAGAGCGTCAAAAAGAAGGCGGGGGACGACTTGTGAGTCCTGCTGGCCGAGTGCGCTTGGTCCTTGCCCGCCTTTATTTGTATTCATCTGCCCGGGACACAAGCGTATGCGGAAAAGGCGTAAATCTCTGCTAAGAGCATTGAAGGATTGCTTGTTTAGCAATCTGCAGCATTGGCGCTAAACCAGCGCTGCCCTTGTCTCCTATGGTCGTCATCGGCAAGAGTGAGGTGCCAAATACATTACCGGTTTGACCACGCCTGCGCATGCTGCAATTGACGTCACCGGCCGCTTTGTTGTCCCAGTTCCGCTTCCTATTGAAGCATTGGAAGCTCCCGGATGCCTTCTCCTTCTGCTGGGCCGCCGAGCAGACAATCTTGTTGTGTTTTATGCGTCCTGTATTCGGCCAATCCGTTTTTCTTTACTTTTTTTTCTCAGTCGGAAACCCGCGGGACTTCCAAACGAAAAGGGAGAAAATGAATGTATTGTCGGTTGTCTATTTCGCCAAAGTCAGCAACACTGCTTAAATGCGGTATTGAAATGCGGTGTTGGAATGCGTGTATGTGTCGCTTAGCAATTACTCCTTGCGAAAACGCAATTGCGGGGTTTTATTACTGGGGTATACGGAAAATAAACCCAAAGGGGGAGCCAATTGCGGATACCGCTGTAAGCGCTGCGACTGGTATCCCTATGATATCCACACTAAATCCGTATCACCAAATTAGTGATAAGTGACACACCCGAGCGGGCTCATTCTTTTCTTTTCCTGGTGCTGCACACAAATCACATTGCTTTCTAAATTAGGTGTGCATGGCCAAAAAATACCCGAAGCAGCGTGACGCAGTTGTGTGTCACAGAACAAGAACCGATTATTTGGCATGCACAAAACGAGCGGCAAGTGTGAGTGATTTCCGGCGTTCGAATGAGTCCCAAATTTATTTTTTCCCACCATGCTTTAAAAAAAAATTGAAGAGACCCAGCGCAATGGACGCTGTCGATGACGTCGGTGGCAAATCCCAGTTTCGTGAACATTTCGGCGAATTTTTACCACCCCCAAAATAGCAGCCCCCCTTTTCTCTTTGCTCAGCAGCAATGCGCCCTCTTGTCATAGCTGTCGTCACACTCCACCCGCACATACGTCGGCAGTACAACACGTCATCGGCCAATTTCTGCTGCCAAACAGGACCCACCGATGTCATGATTGTGTCATTGCGCAGGTTTCTTGGCTGGGAAGCCTCGTGCCTATTCCAGATCCTTCACCGACCCATTTCCTTGGGTCTGCCCATCTCTTTTTATTTCCTCTTCCTCGACTCCGACCGGCATTATTCCTTCTCTTGTATAAAAGGAGGCCCGCTACCTGTCTCTTCTTTTTTTCCTCAAAGCGTTCTTGGCCTATTTGCACAAGCTCGATACAAAACACCCCCTCTAACCACACATTTGAGGGGAGATTGAAAAAAAAGCACAGACATTATTTTCCCGTTGTCGCTCATTTCGTTAGACTCTATATGCAGGGGAGGCTTTCTCAGATTGGCTCGTAGATTCCAGAAGCAGCATTCCAATCGCCGGTTACTATACGTTCCCTCCCTTCCCCCGTTGCAATACGGGTTCTTGTTGTTGTAGAATACGGAATCCAGAAACAGGGGGAGAGATTCTTGAACACTGGGCGCACAAACAACGACGCCTTAGCACTAGGAATTGCGTACTTTTGGTTTTCTCCCTGTTTGTCTCTGCTTTTTTATTTTCAAGGCTCCATTGGGGGGTGATTTCAGGGTAAGTAGAATGTTCTCGGACGGTGCTTGACAACGCCCGAATGCATTAGCCCGGACCTTCCTGCCACGGGGGGTTCTGCAGCGGCGTTGGTACTATTGCAGGCATGGGCTATTTTGGCGATTCGCATATCAAGCAGCCCCCAAACTGGATTTTCTCATTCGCCAGCCCACCTTTCTCCCAGAACTAGTAGGAATCTTTTTTGGGAACCGGCAAATCCAGCATGCGGGTATAAGAAAGGGGGACTCATCGTTTGACTCGCCATTTTCCGCCAGCTTGTCTCTTTGTTAAACTTTTTTTTAAACTTATTCCCTGCGCGCCAATACTATGTAGGTAGATGGATTCGGGCAAGCGGAAGCAAGACGAGTGTTTGGCCGAGCAGCCGGCGCGGGGCCGGCGAGTGCCCGCGGCGAGCATGGCGGACGACGACGACGTGGATCTGGGCAGCATGTCGCCGCAGAGCCGGCGGCGGTACCAGAGCCGCATGTCGTCGGCGCGGCTGCGTGAGCGGCAGCGCGCGCGCATCTCGAACGCCGAAGAGGACGTGACGCGGCTGGAGTCGTACGTGCGGTCGCTGCAAAGCTCGATAGACTTCCACTACCAGAGCCACGTGCCAGGGTCGCAGGCGAGCGGCGACGAGCTAGAGCCGCGGGGGCCGGGCATCCGGCTGGCGATGGGGATCGAGGATATCGACGACATCCGGGACACGGTGGAGGAGTTTCTGCGGAGCAAGGGCGGGGCGGCGGTGGAGGAGGCGCCGTCTGCGGGCGCGGTGGACCGGCAGATCCACGGGTCGATTGCGTCGATGAACCACACGGTGGACCATCTCGAGCAGTGCGTGCGGCGCATCGACGTGCTCAAAGAGATGATTGCGCGGCGGGTGCAGCTGCTCGAGCGCACGACGCGGCCGCTGCAGCTGCCCGCCGCGCCGGTACTGGGCGGCGAGACGCTGCGCAGCACGACGGAAAATAGCTCAGGCTCGGCGCAGGGCTCCACGGTAGGCTCGGCGCAGGGCTTCACGGCAGGCTCGGCGCCCGCGGCCGACGGCAAGCCGGCGGCGGCTGGCCGGCCGTCGCGGTTTTCGATCTCGTTTCTGGTCGATGAGGACGACATTCATTAACCGGCATAAGCTCCTTTTTTTAATCTGTAGAAGCCAAACTTTATTTTCCATATTGAACATATTTACTAAAGCCGCTGCTTGTAGAGACTTTCAAGCATGCCGAGGAGCTGCTTGCACTCGTCGATTCCGTCGAGCATGGTGTACTCGACTTTGGTCAGGTCTTCGATCATTTCGGTGAGCTTGTCGATGGACGAGTTGAGCGGGTTGTTTTGGCGCTGCACCACGCGCAGCTCCTCCTCGAGCTGTGCGGCCCGCCGCTCCAGCACCTCCTTGCGCTTCTCCAGCTCGGCCAGATGGTGCCGCTGCCGGTCGCGCATGCGCGCGGCTGCCTGCCGGTTCCGGATCCGTCGCGCCGTGCGCGGCGAGTGCGCGCGCTTGCTGTCGGCCGGCGCCTGCGGGCTGGGCGCGCGGATCTGCTGCCGCGCGCCTGGCGCCGCCGACGTGGCCGCGCCCTGCCACTCGCAGTCGCTGTCGTCGTCATCGCCGTCGTCATCGCTGTTGTCGACGTCACCGACGCGCCGCGCGTCGGCCGCCGCCGCGCTACTCCGCGTGCGCCGCGCAACGCCGCTGTCGCCGTCGCGGCTCTTTGCCAGCATCCTAAAGTATGTTTTTGGTGCGCTGTCTATACGCGCTGTCGCATTTGCCGCCCGCGGGGCTTCCCTCTCCGTTTACACACAAGGGTGGGGTGTACAGGATTCTGTTTTGTCGGAATAACTCGCAGTCGCGGAATAAGACCCTCTTTGGCGTGTTGCTGGACAGTATATAGGCTATGCAGAATTTGGAATTAAGAAAGGAGCGAAACAAGCTTTTTTTATAGAGTGGAAAAGCAAAAGTGCCATTCAACCAGAAATTTGTCCCGAGCCAGAAAAAAATGGCTGGGGGTGAGGTCTTGTGATCGCCCCCAAAAGCGCATTTACGCTTCGCCGGGCGGCTCCGCCTGCCTGCGCCTGACAATCGCATCGGCCACTTGCTGCAACTACATAGGCCAAGCAGGTGTAGTAGAAATGTCTCCCCACTGGAGTGTTAGCCAATGACAGGCGGCGCCTGGAGGGTACGCAAGCAACGGTACCTTACCTCGTTTACTAGCAGCTGGCTGTCCTCGCAGCACTCATGCAGACTTGCGCGCAGGGCGTCGACGCTCTGCAGTAGCTCGCGCACTGTGGCAGTAAACGGGTCGCGCTCGGGCAGCGGCAGCCCGGCGCGCCCGCGCTTGAGCGTCTCGATCTCGACTTCCAGCTCGCCCACCTGTTGCTGCAGAATCGCCTCTCTGCGCGCCAGCTCGTCGAGCCGGCTCTGCTGGCGCTGCCGGTGCCGCGCCGCCGCATCGCGGTTCTGCCGCCGCCGCTCCTCCACTTCGGCCTCGCCGCGCCGCGGCTGCCGCCCGCGCGTGGCCGGCGGCGGCTCGCTGTCGCTGTGCTCGGAGCTGCTTGACGGGGCCACCATGATCTGCTCGCCTTTGCTTTGTAGTCGTCGTGCGTGCGTCGGACTTGGCCGCCGGTCATCGTAGCTCCCAATATACCCGCCCCGCGCAAATCTCGATACGGTATTCCGACGCCTCGGCTTTTTTTGAAAATAGCCGCTGAGCTTTTTAAATATCGGGCCCGGTCCAATTGATAGGCTCCTGTAGTTTAATATCGTTCCGGTCGAATATAGCGTAACTCAATGGTCTTCGACAAGCGCAAGAGTTTAATTGCGATAGTGTTATCGTGGGTGCGAAATATGGATTGAGGTTGGCGGGTGTAGTGCGAATAATGGATTACTGGAAAGTCAAATACCAGCACTCGGTTATCCTAATTAGTCATTGACCAGTCAGCGTCTACGAATATCGCGCGTTAGCAATGTACTAGAAACTCGCTAGTCGCCGACCAATGCACAAAATATAATGAAAAAGAGCCAACCGAATATTACACTAATTAAAAGCCAGCGCATATAGTGAAAAAAAGGAGGTGTTGTCTCTTTTGGTTTCCCGAGCTGGCGGGGCAAAAAAACTGCTTGCTCTTGGGAGGTCCCCTCCCAAGGTCTGCTTTGCTCGATTTTCCGGATTACCACTGCCTGGGCCTGCCCATTCCCCCCCTCCCGGCACGCTTGCGGCCAAAAGAGAAAAAAAAAAAACAAGAAACAGGGATCTTTTCTTTTTCCGCCTGCAAAGTGCGCCACACTATTTTTGAAAATAGTGGGTGATGTCATTTGTCGGCGCTGAGTGACACATTTTCATCATTTTCCATGCGGTGATGACCCTCGTCCGCGATCTGCACTCGCTGGATCCGAGTCTATTTTCTAGCTCTAGCTCCGGCTCGAGATCTGGATCTCATCAATATTTTTAGCTCCGGATAGCTGCACGTGAGCAGGGGATTACGTATGCCTGTCGCGTGACCAGCGGGATCCCACACCCTTGTATATAAACCTCGGACGAGCGGTTGACCAGCCAGCAGCCCCTTATCCCTTTTCTTCTTTCCTATTATTTTTTCAACAGGTTTCTTTCCTAGCCATGAGCAACGAACTCAGTCCCGAAGCAGTCGAGCAGGCAGTCGGCGTCAATGCGCAGCGCAACGAGGCCAACGCCGGCGTCGCCGCACAGGCACTGAACATCAACCCCGACGACGTGATTGACGCCGCCGCGATCGAAGAGTTCAACCGGCTGGCCAGCGCCGAGAACAAGGCCCCGGGCAAGACGAGCAAGTTCGACCCCATGCACCTGGTCAACAAAACGTACGTTCCGGCCAGCGAGCACGCAAAGCAGAAGGCTGCGGGCCAGCTCACTGCCGACGCGGAGAGCCAACTGTTTACCGAGGAGCTGCCTGTGCCGGGTCCGGTGCGGATTCTCAAGCCGGACACGGTTGCCACCCAGGAGTTTGACGAAAAGCGGCTGACCGTGCTGCTGGATAGCAAGGATGTGTGCAAGAACGCGTACTGGGGCTAGACTATCGATTTTGTATGGAGAATCCAGATCTCCGCAGTTTTTCGCTCTGTAGTTGGCTAATGGACAAAGCAGTCTCTCCGCACACGGTGTACTCCGCCTTTTTTTTTATTTCTACCATGGATCCAATGTTTGGAATTGAGCGGGGGGGAGGGCAGAGGAAGAACAACAGAAGCGAAAGATGTTTCTTTTTTGGTATATAAACTCTGGATGGGCCCATACAGTCGAATTCTTACAGTCCGAGGTCATCTCTCTAGTAGCAATAATGGTCAAACTCGCCGCTTCTTTTGTGCTTTTGGGAGCTGTGGTGTCGGCGCACACGTACAGCACGCACAAGCGCGTTGAGAACGAGTACCCCCAGCTGGCAGTGCACCACCACGTGCGGGCGGCCGGCCATGCGGCTGCGCCCAAAGCCGACCAGCACCGGCATGCCGCCGCGCCGCACAAGCAGCCCGCCAAGCATGATTCGCATGCGCCGCGGCCGGTTGCGTGGGCTGCGCCAGCACCAACTCTCAACGCCAACGACGCGATCAGCGCGGCTTTGATGAACCCGCATATGAACGTGGCCGGCGACGAGTTCTCCACACTGCTGCTATCGGCAATCGAGTCGAACAACGGCAACATGCCCGTAATCAGTGTTTGAAATCAACCAATAAACCTGAATTTTTAACTATAGCGAGGAGGTGATGGCGTTGAGCAGTTCGTTTTCATAGTCGTTGGTGATCGGCCATACCATGACGCCGGCCAATCCGGATGCGCTGGCGTGCTGCGCCTTGGCGGCGATGCTCGTGGCGTCGTCGTACGAGACAAAGTCGCGGGTCTCGGTGTTGAACAGCCACGGGGTAAACGTCGTGTTGTCGAATTGCCGCGTCCACGGGGCGGCTGCCGAGTCCGGCGCGTCGAGCACGCCCTCGGCGCGCAGATTGCGGTACTTCCAAATGCCCGAGAACACCGCGGGTCCGCCGCACGACGGATCGGCCTCTTCCCGGTCGTCGGCGTCGCCGCGCGGAATCTCCTTGCGCAGCGGCTGGTACATGGACTTTTCCGACATGTCCTCGTCGGCTGCCGCGGTGACCGTGCGGCCGTAGAATGGCAGGCCGGGGTTGATTTTGCCTGCGGGGATGCCGGCATCGATCCACGACTGGATCGACGACTTGAAGGAGAATTGCAGGCCCTGGCCGCGCTCAAAGTCGAGCGGGGCGTTGGGGCCCGTGGTCGACGACCAGACGCCGTTAAAGTCGTAGAGCATGAGGTTGAAGTAGTCGACCTTGTCGGCGAACGCGGACACGTCGGACATGGGCCCGCTGGCGTCGTCAAAGGGCTGGAAGCGGGTGGCCAGCGTAATTAGCTTTGCGTCGTCGAACTCGCCGCCCAGGGCGTCGCGCAGCTCGCCGAGGAAAAGCAAAAAGTTGTCCGAGTCTTTGGCGTCGAACGGATGGCACGAGTCGCCCTGGCGGCCCGGGTACTCAAAGTCAATGTCCCAGCCGTCAAAGCCAAAGTCGCGCATCCACTGGACCATATCGGCGATCATTTGCGCGCGCTTCTTCGGGTCCTTCATGATCGGCGACAGGTGCTTTGATCCGGTCCAGCCGCCCAGCGACACGAGCACTTTGGTGTGCGATTCGGCCAGGCGGTCGACCCAGTCCTTGAGCATGTCGTCGCGGTTGTCCATGCTGAGCTGCCCGGACGCATCGGGCACAGCAAACGCGATGGTGATGTGCGTGTATTTGCTAAAGTCGATGTTGTCTGTCTTGTCGGCTTGCCAGGTCGGCAGGTACCCGAACACCACGTCGGCAGCCTGCGCGGCCAGGGCAAGCACGAGCACGGTGGCGAGCTTGAACTTTGTGCCAAGCATGACTTGAGAAGCTGTTAAAAAGATATTGAATCCAGGGAACCTTGCCAACGCTTGTTTGCAGCGAATGGGCAGTTCTATTTAGCCGGGACTGAGAGCTAGCAAAATAGCAAAATAGCAAAATAGCACGCCAGCATGGAGGGAGAGGGATATCTCCAAAAGATGAAGCCATGTGCACCATTAGCTTCCACGGAACACACGTATTATGAAAAGGGTGGGCGGCCCATGTGGTGATGGAGGGGGGTCTATTGAATAACGTAAGACAATCTGGAGAAAATATAAGAAGCATATTACCAGTGGATGTTGAGGTCACTGTCAATAACGCCGATGCGGTGGTACAGCGTGCGTGCGCGCACATGCTTGTCCATAACCTTGCTGGCCGCAACCAGCTCGTCGGCAGCAGCCGCGCGCTCGTCGGCCAGCGCCAGCGGATTCGACGCGGCCGAGTCGACGCCCGCCCACCGACGCGTAATCGCCTCGAACCGCTCGCACGCGTCGCGACGCGCGTGCACCGCGGCGCCGCGCGCGCCCTCGTCGGCCATGGGCGCGTTCTCATTGGCGCGCGGCATCACGTATTGGTACGCGAACGTGTTGGTGCCGCCGTAGGCGACGGGCAGGTTCTCGGGGGCAATGAACTTTAGCATGTCGGCTTGCGACTGGGCAAAGTGCACCTTTGAGGCCACGACGGGGTCGAGCAGCGGGCAGACGATTTTCCACAGGCTGTTGAAGACCCACGAGGCGTTGTAGATCAGCACCAGGCCCAGGCACTCGGGGTAGTAGTGCTCGAGGTAGTGCAGGAACGTCTTGAAGAAGGACCAGTCCATGTTGGCCATGGCCATGTCGGTGGTGTCGAACACCAGGCACACTTTCTCGGCCGGCGGATGCAGCAGGATGCGGGCCACCTCCATCAGATACACGGTGTAGTCGACCATCTGCTCCTGCGGCTGGGCGCTCGGGTCGTTGAGCCGCACGGGAATGTACAGCACGGGCTGGCCGAGGCGGTCGGTCTTGTGGATGGCGCCCATGCCGCGCTGCATGAGCGCCAGATTCAGCGCCGACTCGCCGGTCCACACGACCCAGTCGACTTCCTCGTCGAGCCGCCACCGCAGGCACGCCAGCAGCATGGCCAGCGCGTCGTCGACGTTCCACTTGCGCGCGCGCAGGAAGCGCAGCACCAGCACGTCGGGGTGGTCGCACAGGGTGGCCGCCCAGAACGCGTCGCGAATGGTGCGCGCGCGCGCCTGCGCGGCAAACGGCGGCGGGCAGCTGCTGGCGGGCGCCTGCTGGGCGACGGTCTGCCGGTACGACGCGTCCTCGCGCTTGGCGGCGGCGCCGAAGCCGAACCAGCTGGTTGCGGGCTTCTCTGGCGGCGCGGCGTGCGTGCGGGCGCTGCGCTTGCTGGAGCGCTGGGCGGCGTCGGGCGGCGCGGGCGGCGCGTCTGCAAGCTCAGAGGCGCTGGTGGCAAAGGTGTCGAGGAGCTTGCGCCACAGGAGCTGCAGCAGCATGGACTCCTTGGCGGACAGGTGGCCCAGGGTGCCGTCGAGGACGAGCTGGCCGGTGGTGTACTGCTCGATAACGCGGTTGGTCATTGTGAGGAGAGAATGCGGAAGAGAGGATTAAAAAGAGACGTCACACGGGCCTTTAGCTCGTGTCCCCTTCGGACCGACTCGCGCGAGTTCCGGCCGTCCAGTGCCCAAATTAAAGCCGAGCCGAGCCGAGCTTTAGCCGAACCGAGCCGAACCGTCCGGAGGCGTTTACTTTTTATTTCTTCCATTCCGGAAACGGCCGCAGGACCCGGGGTTTTCCCAGACACATGAAAACGTGGAAGTTTTGGTTCCCTTGAGGCAAACGCGGAGAAATAGGAGATGGGTTTTGTTGTTGGCAGAGTTCCCAAGCCGCGTTTGGGTGTGAATAAAAGGGGCCATGGCCAGGCACCCAAGCCCACAGGGCACACGCTTTCCATTTTCTTCTTTCTTTGCTTTTTTCTTTTCATCTTGAGCAAGAGATCGTTGTTCTCATACTCTTCCAAGTGACGCATCTCCAAAAAACGTAAGTTCTCTTCCCCCAACCATGGGAACTGTCTGCTTGCGGTGATCTTTTTGCGTGGGTTCAGATTAGGGTGGGCCGTTTTACTGCTCGTGCGCGCAATTGGACCACGTTTACTTTTTTGGGCGCATGCAAACAGTGACTCGGCATTTAAGGATCTCCCCCCCTGTCTCTTTCGGCATACAGCGAAAGCACGTTCTTCTCTTCCCTTCATTACCGATTTAACAGGCTAAAAAGACACCTTATAGTAAGCGCTAGTGAACCATGTCAGCAAAGGCCATCCGCGAGTACGACGGCAAGCTGCTGCTTGCGCACTACCTGCTGCAGTCGCCGACGCTGGCCGAGGAGAAGCCGGCGGCGGCGTTTGAGCAGCCGGCGACGCGGCTGGCGCAGGTGGACGTGAGCCACGTCAGCGCGGCGGAGCCGGCGGACAAGATCGCGTCGGCGGTGGGCGCGGCGCTGGACCGCGCGGAGCGGCAGCACCCGTGGCTGCTGACGACAAAGCTGGTGGCGAAGCCGGATCAGCTGATCAAGCGGCGCGGCAAGAGCGGGCTGCTGCTGCTGAACGCCGAGTGGGCGGCGGTGCGGGAGTGGATCCGCGAGCGCGCGGTGCAGGAGGTCAGCGTGGGCGCGGTTGCCGGGGTGCTGAAGACGTTCCTGGTGGAGCCGTTTGTGCCGCACGGGCAGGACGTCGAGTACTACGTGTGCATCCAGTCGCACCGCGAGGGCGACGAGATCCTGTTTACGCACGAGGGCGGCATCGAGGTGGGCGACGTGGACGCCAAGGCGCAGCGGCTGGCGGTGCCGATCGACCAGGCGCTGCCGGCGCCGGCGCGCATTGCGGAAGCGCTGCTGGCGGACATTGGCAGCGCCAGCCAGCGCGACGCGTTGGCGACGTTCATCGAGCGGCTGTACGCGGTGTACGTGGACCTGAACTTTACGTACCTGGAGATCAACCCGCTGGTGGTGCTGGAGGCGGCGGGGCGCGCGCCGCAGGTGGTGTACCTGGATCTGGCGGCGAAGCTGGACCAGACGGCCGAGTTCGAGTCGGGCGACAAGTGGGCGCGCGCGCGGTCGGACGCCGTGGTGTACGGCGCGGCGGAAGCTCCGTCGTCGTCGGCGGCGGGGCCGGCGATGGAGTTCCCGGCGCCGTTCGGGCGCGAGCTGAGCCGCGAGGAGGCGTACATCCAGGAGCTGGACGCCAAGACGGGCGCGTCGCTGAAGCTGACGATTCTGAACAAGGAGGGCCGCGTGTGGACGATGGTGGCGGGCGGCGGCGCCAGCGTGGTGTACTCGGACGCGATCGCGGCGCTGGGGTTCGCGCACGAGCTGGCCAACTACGGCGAGTACTCGGGCGCGCCGTCGGAGACGCAGACGTACGAGTACGCCAAGACGATCCTGGATCTGATGACGCGCACGCAGCACGCCGACGGCAAGGTGCTGATCATCGGCGGCGGCATCGCCAACTTCACCAACGTGGCGACGACGTTCAAGGGCATCATCCGCGCGCTCAGGGAGTACAAGCAGGCGCTGATCGCGACCAACGTGCGCGTGTTTGTGCGGCGCGCCGGGCCCAACTGGCAGGAGGGCCTGCGCGCGATGCGCGAGCTGGGCGAGACGCTGGGCATCGAGATCCGCGTGTACGGGCCCGAGACGCACGTGACGGCCATCGTGCCGCTGGCGCTGGGCGCGGCCGGCGCGGCGGGCGCGGGCTTCAAGGACACGCTGGCCAGGCAGATCCCGGACTCGACGGCCGACACCAGCGCGCCGGGCACGCCGGCGCAGATGGACGTGGACCCGCTGCGCTCGGACGCGGCGGCGACGCCGGCGGTGCCGCGCCCGGCGCCGGCGCCGGCGGCAGACGCGGCGGCGGCGGCGGCGCCGTGGTACTCGCCGTTCACGGCGCACACGCGGGCGATCGTGTACGGCATGCAGCCGCGCGCCGTGCAGGGCATGCTGGACTTTGACTTCATCTGCAAGCGCAGCGTGCCGTCGGTGGCGTGCATGGTGTACCCGTTCGGCGGCAACCACGTGCAGAAGTTCTACTGGGGCACGCAGGAGACGCTGCTGCCGGTGTTTGCGTCGCTGGCCGAGGCCGCCGCGCGCTTTGCCGACGCCGACGTGGTGGTCAACTTTGCGTCGTGCCGCTCGGTGTTCGAGTCGACGCGCGAGATGCTGGCGCTGCCGCAGATCCGCACGGTCGCCATCATCGCCGAGGGCGTGCCCGAGCGCCACACGCGCCGGCTGATCGCCCTGGCGCAGGCGGCGAGCGTCACGCTGATTGGCCCGGCCACCGTGGGCGGCATCAAGCCCGGCTGCTTCAAGATCGGCAACACCGGCGGCATGATGGACAACATTGCCGCGTCCAAGCTGTACCGCGCCGGGTCGGTGGCGTACGTGTCCAAGTCGGGCGGCATGTCCAACGAGCTCAACAACATTGTCGCGCGCACCACCGACGGCGTCTACGAGGGCGTGGCCATCGGCGGCGACCGCTACCCCGGCACCACGTTCCTGGACCACATGCTGCGCTACGAGGCCGACCCTGCGTGCAAGATGCTGCTGCTGCTGGGCGAGGTCGGCGGCGTCGAGGAGTACAAGGTCGCCGAGGCCGTGCGCGCCAACCGCATCACCAAGCCCGTGGTCGCCTGGTGCATCGGCACCTGCGCCGGCATGTTCGAGACCGAGGTGCAGTTCGGCCACGCCGGCGCGCTGGCCAACTCGGACCGCGAGACCGCCGACGCCAAGAACGCCGCCATGCGCGCCGCCGGCATCCGCGTGCCCGACACCTTCGAGGCGCTGCCGGCGCTGCTGAACCAGGTCTACTCCGAGCTGGTGCAGCAGGCCGTCATTGTGCCGCAGCCCGAGCCCGAGGCCCCCAAGATCCCCATCGACTACGCCTGGGCCCAGGAGCTGGGCCTGGTGCGCAAGCCCGCGTCGTTCGTGTCGACCATCTGCGACGACCGCGGCCAGGAGCTGCTGTACGCCGGCATGCGCATCTCCGACGTCTTCAAGGAGGACATCGGCATCGGCGGCGTGCTGTCGCTGCTGTGGTTCAAGCGCCGCCTGCCCGCCTACGCCTGCAAGTTCATCGAGATGGTGCTGATGCTGACCGCCGACCACGGCCCCGCCGTCTCGGGCGCCCACAACACCATAGTCACTGCGCGCGCCGGCAAGGACCTGATCTCGTCGCTGTGCTCGGGCCTGCTGACCATCGGCGACCGCTTCGGCGGCGCGCTGGACGGCGCCGCCGACCTGTTCTCCACCGCCTACGACAAGGGCCTGACCGCCCGCGAGTTCGTCGACTCTATGCGCCGCCAGAACAAGCTGATCCTGGGCATCGGCCACAAGATCAAATCGCGCACCAACCCCGACCTGCGCGTGTCCATCATCACCGAGTATGCCACCACGCACTTCCCCGCCACCCCCATCCTCGACTACGCGCGCGCCGTCGAGGCCATCACCACCGCCAAGAAGGACAACCTGATCCTCAACGTCGACGGCGCCATCGGCGTGCTGTTCGTCGATCTGCTGCGCCACTCGGGCGCCTTCTCGCGCGAGGAGGCCGACGAGTACGCGCGCATCGGCACCCTCAACGGCCTGTTTGTGCTGGGCCGCTCCATCGGCTTTATCGGCCACTACCTCGACCAGAAGCGCCTCAAGCAGGGCCTGTACCGCCACCCGTGGGACGACATCTCGTACCTCAACCCCGCCGCCATCCAGGGCGGCATGTCCGCCACCAAGAACGACCGCGTGCAGGTCGGCGCCGCGAAGATAGCCGCGAGCAAGTGAACCCTCTCTGTTTACCACTGTTGGGGTGCTCCCTTGTTTATTTACTCACAGTCCGCCATGCGCGCCAGCAATTGGCTGGAAAAGGGAAGAGGATTTACAGGAAAAAAAAAAGAGCTGATCGAGGCGATACACCCTTTTTTAGAAAGCAATATTTTGGTTTTCAAACAAAAAAATACTGTGCGCATTCTCTTGTCTGCACTCTATATTTTTATAAGTGTATCATCGTCCATTCCATATATATATTTGCATCATCGGGCACTATGGGCAACGCGGTCGCAAAGGAGGGGGACTCTCGCTACCACCACCGTACGTAACTAGCATATGGTCATTGTGAACATAATGGCATAACGTGGCATAACGTGGCATAATGTGGCTAACCTCCCCAGACACTCGTTCTTAAAAGTAGAGCGCGGCGCCCACCGGTTCGCCGTGCACCAGGTGATCGGCGAGGGCGCTGGCGGACGCGTGCAGATCGTCGAGCACACGGCGACGCGCCAGCGGTACGCGCTGCGGCGGATCAGCAAGCAGGCGTGCGTCGAGGACGCGCAGCTGGCCGCGCGCGTGGTTCGCGAGCGCGCCCTGCTCGAGACCCTCGACCACGCGTTTGTCCTGGGCCTGCGCTTCTCGTTCCAGGACACGCACGCCGTGTACATGGCCTGCGAGCTGATGCCCGGCGGCTGTCTGCGCGCCCAGCTGGCCGGCGGCCGCGTCGCCGAGGCCGCCGTGCGCGTGTGGGCCGCAGAGCTGGCCAGCGCGCTCAACTACCTGCACGCCGAGCTGTGCATAGTCCACGGCCGTGTTGATCTGGACCACGTGTATGTCGACGCCGCCGGCCACGTGGCGCTGGGCGGGTTTGGCGCGGCGGTGCAGGGCCCATTTGACAGGGAGTCTCCCGAAGCTCAGGGTCCGTCTGCCAAGGAGTCTCTCGAACCCCAGGGTCCACTCGACAAGGAGCCTCTCGAACCACCCCAGGGGCCGTCGCCCGAGCTGTGCCGCGGCGAGGCTGCCGGCTACGCTGCCGACTGGTGGGCGCTGGGCGCCGTGCTGTACGCGTGCCTGTTTGGGCGCCCGCCGTTCCGCGGCGAGGCGCGCGAGCTGCGGCGTGCCGTGGCCGAAGACGACGTGGTGTTTCCGGTGGCCACGGACGTGCGCATCACCATGGACTGCATGTCGGCGCTGCGCGGCCTGCTGGCCAAAGACCCCGCCCAGCGCCTGGGCGCCGGCCCCGACGGCTGGCTGCGCTTGCGCCAGCACCCGTTCTTTGCCACGTTCGACTGGCCGGCGCTCGAGGCGCGCGCCGTGCCGCCGCCCATAAGCGTCCGCGATCTGTACACCGCCGAGCCGTCGGCGCCGTTTGCCGACGTCGGCGAGTGCGTCGAGCTGCGCGTGCCTGCGCTCGAGCCGCCGCCGGCCCGCGTCGAGCTCGAGCGCCAGTTCGTCGAGTTCGACTATATCGAGTTCCAGCGCTTCCGCGCGTACCTCGAGCGCCACGGCCGCGTCTCGGCTGCGGCCGCCGCGCATGTGCGCGCGCTGCGCGCCGACGAGAACTGCTCGGAGCTGCTGGGCCTGGCCACCGACGACGTGCCGCTGGAGTGTCTGACGCTGGCCGGCCAGTTACTGGTGCGGCGCGACTCGGCGGCAAGTGCGGCTGCCGGCCTGCAGAAGAGCGGCTCGGCTGTGAGCGTGCCCGGCAGCCGCCGCGTGTCCCGCCAGCTGGAGCCGGCCGACCGCCCGGCCACGCGCGCGCTGCGCCAGACGCGGCTGCTGCGCCGCACCACCACCACGCTTGCGCGGCTGCGCGGCCGCCACCAGCCGCAGCCCGCGAAAACAGACCCCGTCGAGCAAGCTCCCGACCCTGACGCCCTGCAGCAGCCGCCGAGCTTCGTGCCCATCGACGCGCTGACCTGGACGCGGATGGCCAGCGAGCAGCAGAACCTGGCCCGCCGCTACTGCACCAAGCTGATCCACGAGAACCAGCGCCTGATGGCGCTCATCATGCAGGCGCAGGACGACGAGGACGATGCGCCGCCCAGCGAGCCCGACGACCTGCTGTTTCAGTCCACGTACTCGCTGACCGCCGCGTCGCTGCTGCCGGCCGCCCGCCGCGAGGCTGCAGCCAAGCCCCGGTCCACGCACACGCGTGACCAACGACGCGCCCCCAATGCTGCCCCTGCGTCGGCGACCCTGTCGGTGGCCAGCAGCCAGCACCTAATCGAGTCCCTGGCGGCCAGCCACCGCCTGCTCGAGGAGCTGCCGCAGGCCCAGCGGCTGACCTGCAAGAGCACGCCCGACTTTGAAATGGAGGCGAGCGCGGGCAGCCGCCCGACAACCCGCCGAATGCATGCCAAGTCGGCCACGGCTGTCAGCGTGCCGCGCCTGCAGCCCATTGCTGCTGCCTGGCCGCCGCCGCAGGCGCTGCCCAAACCCAAGCCCCAGCCTATGGCGCTGCCGACAACGCGGCCTATGCGCAGCCCGAGCTCACCCGTGTCGCCCACCGACAGCGAATGGGACATGCTGCCCGAAGCCCGCGACCGCATTGGGCTGTCGTCGGCCGCTGCCGAAGTCGCTGCGGCTACCGCCGGCACATCATGCATGCTCTCGCGCAAGCGCAGCTTTTGAGTTCATATATTTTTTTGTACAGAAGAGATTGAAATTTTTTTCATTGATAGTGGTAGTTTCCCCTCCCTTTTCCCTCCCACAAATCATCTAGGACATTTCTATACGAGTGAATCAACCCCAAAGTTTGTGGTATTGTTGTGTGCAGCAAAATTATTGCTTCCACCTCGAGTATCTAAATATTAGATATACTGCTCAATTGATGCATGCTTGTAGTTACTGGTAAATGGCCACATGCAGATGATATTGTGCATCATTGGGGCTAGGCAATTAACTACATCATGCACAGCAATGGTGTTCATAACACGTCAACCGATGAATCAGTATCCTACTTGGTGTACACATATGCACAATAGCTGGTGCTTTTGAGAGCACGTTATATTGTATTACATACACACTGGAAAATGAAACAAACCATGCAAGTGGCAATTAGGATTATGTATCTGGGCAGCCAGTCGACATTTGACAGCTCACGAATCAGACTGCTGTCTGATACATAAATCATACATCAGTCAATTTGGCAGCAACAAGAACATGTGGCAACCACAATGCACCAGCAAAGCAATAAATTATCTGCTAGTACTTCCCCTGTGTTACCATTTTTCATTCTTTGTGCTATATTTTTAATATACATTAGCAGCATCCTATTTAGAAAATTTCCACCACTTTAATCCGCCTTTAGCAAGTGTATTTAACAAAGAAGCTAGCACAGCTGCCTCCACACCCCATTCTTGTTTGCATTGTTATAAGAAAACGAGGATGCAAGTATTAATTTTAGTAGCTGGTGCGGTTCTAATTGTTTGGTTAATTTTTAATTTGCTTTAGCTCATTGCTAAAAGCCCACCTGGCTACATACTCGTACACTAAACTTTGTAAAGACTACAATAACTTGAAATACTTATACATTGTCCTGAAATTACTATAGCTGTATACAAATATCCTATTATCTTATTGGTATTGAATTTATAAGAAGCTAGCAATAATAATGTAGCACATTGCTCATTCTATCATTACCCCTGTTTATCCCTACCCTTACGATGTTTGACAATAGCTTTATCCACTAATTGTATAGTTTACGAATTTATAAATATTCCTGTTACTTTGTAGGACAAAAAGCACAATGCTATTGGAGCCTTGGACATAGTTTTGGGGAGCGACCCTATGATTTGTTTAATTGATACTTAGGTTGGATAAACATATTATAGCTTGAAGTTTATGTATCTGGCTTTAAGCTCAGTATGCAGCATCCATCCACTAGCACTAGTTGCTGAAACTTTATCCCCTTGTTCACATTGATCTGCCACTTGCAGTGATTAGCCAGAAAATCCTTAATATTGTACCCATTATTTCAACCAATTTGCTCAGCTTCTACACCTATAGTTAATAAATATACATTAGTATGACCGCATTGAACTAATTAACATATTATTATAGTATCTAGCAATATGTCTGCCGAAAAATTATTAATTGCAATAAATTAAAAATGATTTAATTATTTGTATACAAAGGCTACTTTATAGCAAATATACTTTTTGGGTCTAGTAGATAAATTAAAATAAGTCAATTTAATAAAATACAAATTAATTAATTAATACAGTGAACAAACTGCTGTTATAGCCAAGTTTTATTTTTTGCACAGTTTAACACTAGCATATAAAAGAGCAGCTGAGTATTGAAAAATGCAAGCTCAGTCAACCAACTTACAATCACACGTATTCAGTTTAACCATTATGCCGTTTATTTACCCTTATAACCCTGCTGGTCAAAGTGACATTATTGGTCATGTTTGCATTAATAACGAATGGTTTAGCTATAATGATCAGCACACAGTGCAGGATGCAATTGACTATCTTCGAAATGCAGGTAAAACTGTAAATGGGCTTGTGGCATATGATACTGAATCAAGCATGGCTGTTGGAGCAAATGAAAAGTTTGTAGATATATACAGAAATTATACTTTCATGTACTTTTCTATTAATTAAGCATTCGCAAAGTTAGTAGTTAAACATATTAGTTACAAATTTGCAAAGCTGTGAGAATCGCAGGTTAAATGACTTTAAATAAATATTGCTACAATGGTTTATATAAACTCACACAGAATGTATGTTACCTATGCTGAAGTAATAATAACAGTTTCACAGTATGTTCTATGCTATGTTGCCACAGATTTACGCAGCATTTCCAGATGCGTTTCCAGGCTGTCGTGGAGTTGTAAAGAGCG
>JANBPA010000164.1:0-27265 GCA_027575275.1 Coemansia sp. RSA 2711
GAAAATTGCCACATGTCCAATGTGTCGGCGATGACGTCTCTGCGCGACTCGGTAACGGTTCGGGGGGACCGCTGCTGCGGTCGCCAGACTGGCTGCAAATGGCAACTAGCATTACTAATCTGCCCTCGAGGCACGGAGTAGGGTGCTGGCTATTTCTCGGATATGGGCTGCTGAAATGGCCAGGCGATCCAGACTTTGGCGCACTATAAATTCGCCATGCGCCGCTGCAGAAAAGCAAATATCTAATTCTTGCCTCTGAAATTCTCTGGATTTTTTCCCCTTTTCTACTGGCGCTTCGCGTAATAGCACAAAAACCCTACTAAAAATAATGTCGGTGAAGAATATCAAGCTCAACAACGGCCTCGAGATGCCCGAGATCGGGCTGGGCACATGGAAGGCTGACGAAACTGGTGTGCTCTACGAGACGGTCAAGAAGGCGGTCGAGCTCGGGTACCGGCACATCGACTGCGCGAAAATCTACAAGAACCAGCCCGAGATTGGCCGCGCCCTAAAGGAAGTCAACGTGCCGCGCGACCAGCTGTTCATCGTGTCCAAGATCTTCCAGAACAAGCACCGGCCCGAGCTCGTTCCCGGCGCCATCGACGACATTCTCAGCGAGCTGGGAATTGAGTATCTCGACATGCTGCTGATGCACTGGCCGTACGCGCTCAAGCCCGAGCTGGAGACCGCCGACTTTGTGGCCAGTGACCTCGAGTCGGTACCGATTATGGACACGTGGCGGGCGATGGAGCAGCTGGTCGACCAGGGCAAGGTGCGGGCGATCGGCGTGTCCAACTTCAACCAAAGCATCCTGGAGAAGATGCTTCCGCAGTGCCGGATCAAGCCGGCGAACAACCAGATCGAGGTGCACCCGTACAACCAGGAAAAGGCCCTGGTCAAGTACTGCCAGCAACAGGGCATCGTGGTCACCGGCTACTGTCCGCTAGGCGGCGGCTCGATCAGCGTGATGAACGACGAGCTGATCAAGCGCATTGCCGACGCGCACTCGTGCACGCCCGCACAGGTCGCGCTCTCGTGGCTGCTGGCCCGCGGCATCGTGGTGATTCCAAAGTCGAACCACGAGGTGCGGCTGAAGCAGAACCTGCGCACGGTCACGCTGACCTCGGACGAGATCCGCATGATCGGCTGCATCAAAAAGTGCGAGCGCAAGGTCGACCCGAGCCGCGACATCGAAGAGCTAAAGTGGGTCTTCCACGAAGACCAGGCCGAATGTCCTTTGATCTAAAATTGGCAAGGATTTGCGCCGTTTATGATTCAACTTTTTTTTATGTTCCGTGATTTTGTCCCAAAAAAAGCACTATTAAATGACTCGAATTTTTTTTTTACACTTTATTTGTTTTTAACTTAACTCGAGGTGTATTGGAGACACGGGAGGTTTTTACGGAAAGGGGAAGAGGCGGTGTGCTCAAGGGCGCGTGTGGATAGACGGGATTATCTAAAATATGCTGACAAATGACTGATGTCCGTTATCTGTTGCACGGGTACAGCTGTGCTCGTTCACGGAAATTACCTGCATATTCGCTTCCATTGCTGACAATCTCCTCGCTGTGGTCGTGTTCCGTGGAAAAAAAGGGCGCGCGATCGTTTAAATAGCCTATGATGCCCTGTGCACCAACTTTTTTCTCAGACATAACTCCAGCCATTAATCACTAATATAATATTGCATTTGCCTAGCTTTACTAATGCCTAATTCTGCTGTCGGCATCACCATGGACACAGTAAACGAGAAGGATATCGACGACCACCTCTCGACATCGACGGAGATCGGTAGCAACAAGGAATCAGAAGCCGACAAAACCAAAGAATTTCCCCGATATACCCGGTACATGGTCGTTGCCAGCTGCTTTGTCATCCAGGGCCTTGCCTGCGGCGTTGTGCATTCGTGGGGCGTGCAGCAAGAGTACCTGGCAAACAACGTGTACACCGGCGACACCAAGAAGATCGAGACGCTGAGCTACATCGGCACCCTCATGTTCTTCAGCGTCTACTTTTGGGGCATGCCTGCCGGCTGGGTTGCCGAGGTGTGGTCGTACCGCAAGCTGTGTTTTCTCGGGACCCTGGTCATGGCGCTGGGCGAGCTGCTGGCGTCATTCAGCAAGGAGCCGTGGCAGCTGTGCATAACCCAGGGGATTGTGTTTGGGATTGGCATCGGGATGGTGTTTGGGCCGTCGTCGACTGCGCCCGCCGGCTGGTTCACCAAGCGCCGCGGGCTGGCTATCGGGATCACAGTCGCCGGCGTGGGCGTGGGCGGGCTGGTGATTGCGCCGCTCACCGAAGCGCTCGTGCGCAGCACCAGCGTTGCCTGGAGCCAGCGGATCACCGCGCTATACATCCTGGTGCTCGGCACCATCTCGAGCTACTTTGTGCGCGTGCCCAAGCAGGACAAAACCCGGTCGTTCAACAGCTTTGACTGGCGCGCATTCTACAACCGGCGGTTTGCCGTGCACACGGCGATGGTGTTTTTCGTCACCGCCGCGTACATTGTGCCGTACACGTATCTCCCAGAGTTCTGGGTCAAGCACGGGATTAGCTCGCAGAACGCCTCGGTGCTGATCGCCGTTGCCAACGTGGCCTCGTCGGTTGGCCGCGTGGCTACCGGGTTTGCGGCCGACTATATCGGCGTGCTGAACTCGCTCGTGCTGTCGCTGGTCGTCGCTGCCATCTCGTGCCTGGTTATCTGGCCGTTTGCAACCAACATTGGCGTCGGCGTGGTCATGGCACTGTTTTACGGGTTCACTGCCGGCGGGTACTGGTCGCTGGCGCCGCTGGCGGCTGCCAAGCTGTTTGGCGTTGAAAAGCTGACCAGCAACTCGGGCACGTTTTACACCGTGTCGGCGATCGGCGCCTGGCTGGGCAACCCGGTCGGCAACGCCATTCTCAACGGGCCCGGACACGGCACGCAGTTTCTGGGCATGAGCCTCTACATTGGTGTTTTGTGGTTTGCTTCCTTCCTCATGGCCGTCGTCAACCGCGCCTCGTACTCGAAGCGGTTATTTGCAGTAGTTTGAATAACATGTCACGTGCACTGATTACCGCTGCAAATTCGGATCACCAGGTGCGGTGACGCGGCAGCAGGCGTAAGCTATACCAGCACACGTTTGGCGGTTTCGACGCAGCCTTTTTCTTCGCCGAGCGCTTCCATTCACTTGCCAATTTATTCTTGATTCTCTCTGGCTGTTGTGGACAATGAGCAGCCGCAGCGCGAACGCAGGCTACGACCGCCATATCACTATCTTTTCGCCGGAGGGCCGGCTGTTTCAAGTCGGTGCGTAGCGAGAACCGGACGTTGCAATCTGCGCCATTAGCGCCTTGGGCACAATTGGACTGCTACTAAAAAACCCTACTCTTTATTCTTTTGTTGGCGATTTATCTGCTGTAGAGTATGCATTCAAAGCGATTTCCAACGCCGGCATGACGTCGGTGGGCGTGCGCGGAAAGGACAGCGTGGTGATCGCGACACAGAAGAAGGTGCCCGATAAGCTCATCGACGCGTCGACGGTTACGCATATATTCCAGATCACGCCGTACATTGGTTGCGTGATGACGGGTCTGGATCCCGACGCGCGCAACCAGGTGATGCGGGCGCGCCAGGAGGCGGCCGAGTTCAAGTATAAGCACGGGTACGAGATGGCGCCGGACATGCTGGCCAAGCGCATGGCCAACATCAACCAGGTGTACACGCAAAAGGCGTTTATGCGTCCGCTGGGCGTGTCGATGATCCTTATTGGGTGGGACATTGAGCGCGGGCCGCAGCTGTACAAGACGGATCCGGCGGGCTATTTTGCCGGATTCCGGGCCACGGTGGCGGGCGCCAAGCACCAGGAGGCGTTCAACTACCTGGAGAAGAAGCTCAAGAACGACGAGCCGGCGAATGTTGAAGATGCGATCGAGCTGGCGGTTGCCACCCTGTCGTCGGTTCTTTCGGCCAACTTTAAGGCGCAGGATCTGGAGATTGCCGTGGTGACAAAGGACAGTCCCGAATTCCGCGTGTTGACGACCGAAGATATTGACGGGGAGCTTACACGCATTGCCGAAAAGGACTAGCTTTATTACATCATTTTTTCTCTATACTCTGAATGCAAATGGGCACTACGGTTGTCAAAACGGTATGCACAGACACCCGGCAGCTCGGACCGGCCACGACAGGACAGAACCCAGCGCCAACCCCGAGCTGATGGAAATGGCGACGATAGAGCCCGCAATGGTCGGATAGGCGCTTAGACCGGGCGCAACCATCGCCGCACGCGTGGACAAAAAGCCATTCGACAGGCCCAGCAGCAGAACCAGAACCAAAAACACCTGGTCGGACTGGATGCCGTTGTACCACACTGAGAAGCTGACATGGCAGGCAAAGAACGCTGGAACCAGAAGAATGCGCAGTAGGCCAATGCTCATTAGCGAAGATACGCCCGAAACACGTATCGACGGGGCAAAACGGCGGCCCAGAAAGTCGCCAATGTTGTAGATGAAAAAGTGCCACTCGGTGAGCAGCTCGAATCCGGCGGTCGATGTAACCAGCGCGGTCACCGAGGGGAACACCGACAGCGTCAGGGCAAAATCCACAATGATGACGTAACAGTAGCCCGAGATATCGCGGAAGGTCTGTTTGAACGCGGCAACATCTGAAGCTACGGGCGATGCCGGCGCCGAGGGCAGCGCAATGGCAATGAGCTGCTCGGACTCGTCGTCTGAGCTGTCGAGCGGGGCATCGGACTGGTAGGCCAGCTTGCTCTGCTGCTGGTAGTACGGGTCGCGGCTAACGCGCCAGAACCCGGCAGTCAGCGCCAGATTGACGGCAGTGGCAAAGACAAAATAGGCGACGGTCCTCAGTATCAGGCCATCAGCCGCGGGCGGCAAACTCCTGCCGCTGACTCTAGCGGCAGCTCCCGGTGACACGCTGTATGCAGTGAGCAGCTGGGCAGCCGTTGCAATGATGCCGGCCACCGCCTGTCCGCTGAGAATCCCTTCCGCGTGAGCAGCGGGGAAATGCGCAACCAGCGCAAACAGCGAGTTTGTCAGCATGCCGCTGGCCACCGCGCAGGTTGCCAGCTGCGCCAGCGCGACGTAGAAGGACGCGGATCCGCGCAGGCCGCTCATAAACGGCATTGCCACTCCGACAGTGTACGCCAGGGTGTTCGCCGCCAGGCCGAGCACAATGCGCCGGTTGGGGCTGGACCGGGTCACGGTCAGCATTGCGTAGATATTGGAGGCAAAGTTGGTCACCATATACACCACCGAGAACGAGTTTTGGAATGTCTGCTGGTGCGGGCTGCCGCCAAACTGGTGCTTGAAGAACTCCGACGCGCTGATGAACAAGTTCCAGGGAAGCAGGGTCGCCAGCCCCATGCCCAGGAACAATACGTACGCGGCCCGAAGACTCGCCGCATCGGCCTGGACGCGGTCGCCGCTGGCCGCCGTGTCGCTCTCCGTGTCCGCCGCAGGCGTGCGGCTGCCACGAGCGGACATGGGCGGGGGAGAGGGCAAAGGATAATTTCTTGGCTTTGGTAATGCAGGCGCGGCGCGAATAGACACGGAACGGAGCCGGGAGGCAATTGCGAATAGTGGAAGGCTGCATCTTTGGCCGCGCACAATGGCCGTTTCGACCTTTGCACGCCCGCTGCCAGAGTCATGGGCAGCGTGCACGTGATTGCAGAGTGCAGCGCTGCTATTCTGCTCAGCCAGCCCACAGCGCGAACAATTGCGACATGCGCATACATTGACCTCCCGCGGTGCAGTCGCTCGCTCCAGCGCGCCAGCCCTCGGCGGTGTCGGGGCGCCGTCCCCCCATTCATGGAACCGCGCCACCGGTGGGGCCCGGGGAGGCCGACGGCGCCATCTCTGGCGAGGGATGGAGATTAGCTCAGCGTGCGTTGCCTGGCCACCCGGCTGCATGAGTCCTTTTTACAATGCGTGGCAGCGTACATCCGGCGAAAAAGCGATCGGCGCGGCGCAGGGTGGATCCCGCGAGCCCGATTTTTCCACAGCTTTCGGGATCGTGTCTTTTGGATCCGGCAGCGTGCGGCTCGTGACGCACGTCCGGCTATGCGGACATCGGACGCATAGTTGGCTCATTTTACAGAGCCGCGCATGCTTCAGCCGATTTCTCGCGGCCAGCTTGCAAATAAGAAGTCGTTCATTAGTGGAATTTATGCTAAGCCCAGCTGAGGACATTAACGCGGGTGCCGCCCATTCAGCCCGCGTGCCCCGCGTATATTATCAGAAAGCAAATGAATGCTTGTAGTCAATGGATGTCAAGGGCAGGGCGTGAGCGTCAACTGACTGCTCCAAGGTGTTTCCACCTATTTTGCACGAGCAGGATGCATGAGCTGTAAAAAGGGAATCTGAAGACGAACAATGCGCCAGGATTTGCTGGCTGATGTCGCCGCGTGCATACAGCGGCTCGTCGGCCTTCCTGCTTTGCCCGTCAAGCCCCACGCGCCTGCTGGAGGCGTTTTGTACACGACGGGCGGGCGCGTTTAAATACACGAGCATTTGACTCCAGAAACGGCCAGCCCCCCCGGCAATTGTGATTCTCATCTACCTTCCATAGAGCCATTCCTTTGTGCCATCCTCCATAGCCGCCCAAAAGCCTATTGCATCAAGCCACCGGTGCCAAACATCATCCCGAACGGCGCAATGATAAAGTGCCCCAAGTGCGTCAAGAGCTTCAAGAGCGACCGGGTTCTGAGGGCCCACACCAACGTCTGGCACTACACGCGGTCACGCAAGGCCATGGCCGCCAAGCGGCAGGCCGTCGATGCCGGGCTGGAGTCCGAGCTGGCCGCAGTGCCGTGTTCATAGTCTAATCTATCTGTTTTGTACAATGTTATGCCCAGTTTCCCCTCCATTAAATCACTATTTATATCTTCAACCGTGAGCCGCCCGTGCAACGGCGGGCGGCGGGCGGCGGGTGCAAGCGGGCGCAGGCTTTTCGCCCTGGCAAGAGAGGGGGGCGCTGATGAGGACAAAACGGGATTTCCCATAGGAGGCCTCCCCCGGCTCACGCGGGTGAATCCTCGTTGCACAAGAGGCAGGGCTGCTTTTGCTTCCCGTTTCTTGCGAAAACACTATTAACGCAATTTCCCGTCGGCAATAACCTGTATGGAGGCGCGGCTTTCGCTCTCTTTCGACACCTCTGCCATTCTCTACTGTTAATTTGCCGCTCTAATTCCGCCCTTTTGCCTGAGTAGTGTGCTGACTGCGCGCGCCGACTGTTCACAGCCCTGGGCACCGATAAGCAAACCGCTGCATTCTTACTTATTTTGACGGGGGCAATCCGCGAATTGCCAGCTTGCCCGCCGTCTCCGCCGCTTGAAACCCCCTGGGCAAGCGTGTCCGTTTGCTTGCTCTGCGTTCCACCACGCACACGGCCCAACCGTCTCTCCCCTCTATAGAACAACCTTGAGATGGCTGGTGGCGACCACAAGCGATCCAAGCTCAAAGGCAAGTTTGTGTATTTGATATGGGGGCGATTTTGGATTGGGTGCACGGACGGAAACTCTCCGGAGCGTGATTTTCGGCACATTTGCACTGCTAACTCATCCCGGCGGCGCGCTGTTCTGGCTGCCGAATCTCTGGTGTAGGCAAGCTGCGAGCATTCTCCAGCACATCGCATCTGCGGGAGCTGGTCCGGGGCCACGGCCCTTCGGGTCATACCTACGAGCCAAAGGAGCCATCATCGCCCCCGCCGCCTGTGCCACAGCTGCACCTCGAACGGGTTTCGTCGCATGGCTCGACACAGGGTAAGTACTTGGCATGCACTGGACGCTCCGAGTTGCTTCTCCGCAACAACGCGCAAAAAAACCAGGGACGAGGGATGTCTGCCCGACCCTCAGCGCCGGAACTCTCACCCCTCCTGTCCCTCCTTTATTCCGGACAACAATTACGCGGCCAGTTTGTTGGGCCCACACCGACAACTAAACCAAGCTCTCTCTCTCTCTCTGCTTCTTTTTCAATTGCTCATTGTTTGTAGGCGGTGGGAGCATCTATCGACACACCCCGGCCAGCAGCATGTCACAACTACCGCCGGACAACGACTACTCGTACTTGGTCAAGGAGCGCCATTCAGCTGACATCGATGCCAGCCAGGCGGCGGATATAGAGCAGTCGATGGCTGGCAGGCCGTATGCATTCCAGAGCAAAACGCTCCACGCCCCCGACAGGGTGCGCGACGCGCTGTCGGCCAGCGCCTTTTCGCTGCATGCACCAGCAACCCGCCAGAGTCAGGCCAGCATCCCGGCTGACGGCGGGGCCATAGGGCTGACGCAGACAGCGTCGCACCAGCCGCCGGCGACGACGGGTCATCTGCAGCCAATGGTTCTCAAGCGCGCTGGTTCGGCCGTCCCGAACCGCTCAGGCAAGGAACGCATCCTGGGCTCGGGCAGCAGCATCACGTCGGTCCCGTCGGCATCAAAATGGTTCCGGCGCGGCCGCAACCGGTCGGCCAGCAAGCAGAAGCAGTCGCCCAACAGCGACTACCACTGTAAGTTTATTGCCCATATGCAGACTGCATGTTTCATGTTCACTTTCATGCACGCATTTATTTGCGTCACGCGCTGCGTGCTTGTTCATTCATGTTTGTTAATATCGGCTGTCCGGCGAATGGGCTGGCACGGGCAACGTGATTTCTTGGATGGCTGTAGTGGATATGAACTTTAACGACTTGAGCAGCTTTGTCGATCTTTCCAAGGTCCGCCGTCCATCGATAACGTCATCGCTGGGCACTGGTGATTCGTCGCTCAATGCCAGCCATGGCGCCGGAGACAGCGGCAAAGAGGACGCCGGCAACACGCTGCTGGCGCCGTCTGATGCGGCCTCAATCTACGCTGCTGAAAGGCGGCGACAGCGCGGATCCTCAGCTGGCCGTGGACGCCGTCGATCGCAGGCGACAATCACCAGCCCGTTGCTTAAAGAGGCAGTCGCAGCCGATGCGCGCTCGATTGCGTCCAGCGTGAAGCGCAGCTTGCCGCGGATGCCCAGCGCCAGCTCAGCACTGAACTCGAGCGGATCTACGTCGCAAAGGTCTGACGTCCACCTATGGCCGAGCGATCAGTCGTGGCAGCACCGAGACTCGTCGGTAAAGTCCCGCCGGCCAACGATGCTGTCAGGCGACGGCGACAGCGACTACGAGTACCCAACCTCGATCAAAGATCACGACTCGGTCCGGTCTGCGCCCGCGCCCGAAGACCGTCGACCACTGATGCAATTCACCGATCCATGGGCTGCTGATCGTAGCCAGCAGCGGATACTACATCCGTCGATGTCCGACCACATCACCTCGCGTGCGCCCAGCTCGTCGACAGCTAGCTTGCGCGAGGGTTCCGAGCCCGGGTCCCACTACGAGGGTGATCTCGGCCGAGGGGCCGGCGCCGCGCCCGGTGTCGACTACCCGCCGCGCAGATCCGAGCCCTGGGCTCCGCCCGAGTCGTGGGCTGTGCTGCCAACCACCCACGAGGGCGTGGACGAGGCGGGCGTGATTAATGGCGGGCCCAAGGAGCTGGTGTCGGAAAACGAGCGCATGTCAAGCGACAGCGAAATCGAGGACGACAACAACGTGTACTCGCTGCGCATATACAAGGAGGACTCGACTTTTGGCACGTTCCACTGCCGTCTGTCCACCACGACCGCCGACTTTATGCAGATGGCGGCCAAAAAGTTCTTTATTCACGACATCACGCGCTATTGTCTGTACATGCAAAAGGCCAACGGGCTGGACCGCACACTGACCGCAAACGAACGGCCGGCGAACATCCTGAAGAACTATCTTGAGCAGATGGGCTACCGCCCAGAAGACAACATTACACTGCAAGGCCGCGAGGACAACAGCTATCTGTGCAAGTTTTCGCTGTTCAAGGCCGCAATCCCACGAGTGTCGCCGAATATGGAGGTCGAGGTCACGTCGTTCCAGCACGTTGACTTGCGCGCGCGCAAGCTACAGGCAGTGCCTGTGTTTCTGTACGCACACGCAAACAAGATCGTGTCGCTGAACATGTCCAAGAATCCCGGGCTCAACTTTCCCGCCGATTTTGTGCAGCTGTGTGGCAACATGCGCGAGCTGCGGCTGTCGACGTGCCAGTTCTCGCGCTTTCCTACCAGCATCCAGTACTTTCCGCTGCTCAACTTCTTGGACCTGTCCGGCAATGACATCAAGCAGATGCGGTATGCTCCGCTAGATCAGCTCGATCGGCTGACTACGCTGATGCTGCGCAACAACCGGTTGGTAGATCTGCCCGACTCGCTGGCCCGGTTGCGCTCGCTGCGTGTTTTGAACGTGTCCAACAACAACCTGCCCGCATTCCCCGGCGTGGTGACGCGAATCAAGTCGCTTGAGGAGCTGGACATCTCTCTCAACCGCATTCCGAGCGTCCCTGATGCGATTTCAGCGCTGGAGAATCTTGTCAAGCTCAACGTCATGGGCAACGCGCTTACCGGTAACCTGCCTAACGGCCTCGGCCGGCTGGCCAAGCTCGAGGAGCTCGACGTGCGCCAGAACAAGCTGCAGGATTTTGGAATCGTTTCCGAGCTTGTCGGGCTGAAGCTGCTTTACACCGAGACCAACATGGTCACTCGTGCGCACATGAATCTGTCATGTGCGATCTCAGTCAGCCTGCGGTCCAACAAGCTGACGCAATGCAAGTTGACTAACCCGTCACGCACGTTGGTGTTTTTGGACCTCTCGCGCAATCAGCTGACCGAGTTGCCGCCAGACATCTTTATGGGCCTGCCAATGCTGGAACACTTGATCCTGGACAGCAACCACATTGTCAGTATCCCGCCGTCGATCGGCAACCTTAAAAACCTGACACACCTGAGCTGCGCGAACAACATTCTGTCGCTGATTCCGATTGAGCTAGCGCGGCTGGAAAAGCTGACCGTGCTGGATATGCACAGCAACAACCTCAAGCTGCTGCCGCCAGAGATATGGCTGATGCCCAAGCTGGCGCTGCTAAACTTGTCGTCGAACTTGCTTGAACAGTTTCCGCACCCGAGCATGCTGGAGAATCTACGGCGACAGCAGGGCGGGTCAAGCAGCGTCCGTGCAGTGGCTGCCGCCGCGGCAGCAGCGGCGGCGGCGCAACGAACGGGCAATAAGGGCCCGATTCCCAGCCGAGTTGCGCAGACTATGCAGATGTCGATGCCCGCGTCGCGGCAGTCCAGCCCGCTGGTGCGCGCATCGTCGGATGTTGGCGTTGATGGGCTGGACACGCGCTCTGAGACCGCGTCGCCGCTAGCGTCCGATCGGCTTCGCAACCGATCGGCCGACGGCGGCCGGCTGTCAGCGCTCACGCCGCCAGTGCCGCCCAAGCGCTACTCGATATCGGATCCACCGCCGCTGTCGTTGTCACTGCGCGAGCTGCGAATGGGCGACAACAACCTGGACGACGAGATATTTACGCTGATGGCCTTCATGCCGGAGCTACGAGTGCTCAATCTTTCGTACAACGAGCTCTATGATCTGCAGCCGTCGGCGATGGTGCATATGCGCAAGATCACCGAGCTGTACCTATCGGGCACGCAGATAAGCACTATCCCCGAGGAAGAGCCCAACGCAGTGTTCTGGCGCAACCTGAGACTGCTAAACATCAACGGCAACAAGCTGCAGACGCTGCCCTCGTGGCTGGCCAAGATCCACGGGCTGACTGTCCTTGACGTGGGCAGCAACGTGCTAAAGTACAACATCACCAACTGGCCGTACGACTGGAATTGGAACTGGAACACGGGGCTAAAGTACCTAAACTTTTCGTACAATGAGCGGTTCGAAATCAAGGGCGCGCACATGCACACCAAGGCGTTTCACGACCATGCCAAGCTGGTGGGCAACGAAGCGAGCAGCGGGCCGGCGCGCGAGCTGTTCAACTACATTACCAAGGAGCCGCCCAAGTCGGATTGCGTTTCGGACTTTTACCAGCTAACGGATTTACGCATACTGGGTCTGCTGCAGCTGACAATCATGGTGCCACTGCCCGACGACACGCCCAACCGCCGAGTTCGCACCACGGACCCGATCAAGCACGTAAAGTACGGCATTGCGGATACGTTGGGCAGCGAGGACCGCCTCTCAGCTTGGGACATGGCATCGTCGCGCTTCCGGATGGCGGACAACGAGTGTCTATTTGGCCTATTCCACGCACGAGAGACGGTTGCGTCCAGCTCGGCCATCAGCAAGTACCTCTGCGACCACTTCTTTTACGTGTTCCGCGACGAGCTGGACAAAGTGACCGACCAGACACATGGCGATGACCGCGATACGCGGCATGATCACCACGGTGGCACCGCGGACACCAAAAAGACGGTAAACTTTATCGAGTCCACTGGATCGTCTGAAGATGGCCAAAACATGCCTAGCCAGCTCAACGACAGACAGGTACATGCGGCGATGCGGCGCACGTTTTTGACGCTGAACAAGGACTTGGGAACGCACAACCGGCAGCTGATGGCGGCTGCGGAGGCGGCCGAAGCGTACCAGGCCCGCTCGGCACGGCCGTCGACCACCTCGGGGGTGGCCAACCCAGCGGCGGACAATCACCCGCAGGCGCACCATCTGACTTCGGCCGACATCAGCACGCCTGGCCACGGTCTGTTTGGGTCGAAAAGTAGCGAGACCACAGCCAGCGACTCGCAAGGCGGCTCGACGGCGGTGGTGGCGTACATCCACGGCCGGATGCTCCATGTGGCCAATGTGGGCGATGCGCTGGGGGTGGTGAGCCGCCGCGGCACGCCGGTGATGCTGTCGGCGCGACATGATCCTTACGACGTCAGCGAAGTCCGACGCATCCGGTCGATTGGCGGGTACATTACGCAGCAGGGCAAAGTGCAGGGCCAAATTGACGTTACTCGCGCCTTTGGCTACTTCCATCTGCTGCCATATGTCAACGCTGATCCGACGATCAACTCGCTTCTGCTGACCGAGGAGGACGAGTTTTTGATCCTGGCCAACCGGCCTGTCTGGGACACGATCACGCCGCAGATTGCTGTGGATATTGCGCGCAAACATCGGCGCGATCCGCGGCTGGCGGCGGCGCGAGTGCGCGACCATGTCGTTGCCTATGGTGTTACCAAGAGCATCATGGTGATGGTTATCGGGTTTGGCCCGATGTTTGCCAAGAACACCAGTCGCCCGATGCGCGGATTCAGCGTGCGAGACAGCATATACCCCGGCGTGCCGGACCACCGAGCTCGGTATGCGATGTCGCGGCGCATGTCCCGCAGCCCATCAGCAGCAATGCCGCCGGCGTTTGGCCCACGCCCTAGCGTCTCGCATCCAGTGCTAGTCGACGGCAAGGGCGGCGTGCCTGGCATGTATCCGATCCCCGGAGCACAGCCAACTGGACCAGCAATCCCCGCGCAGCCGGGACCGTACGACATGATCGACGAAGTCGACGAGTTTTCGTCGATGCCGCTGACGCGCACGCGCCGCCAGCGCGAGCGCGACGTGAGTGCTCGACCGGGCGATTCTACCCTGGCCCGTCTCGAACGTGAGGTACCACCGCCAATTGGCGAAGTTGCACTGGTGTTCACCGATGTCAAGAACTCGACGGTGCAGTGGGAGAATAACCAGGTGGCCATGCGCAGCGCCATCAAGGTCCACAACGGCATCATGCGCCGCATGCTGCGGTCGATTGGTGGCTATGAGGTCAAAACCGAAGGTGACGCGTTTATGGTCAGCTTCCCGACAGTGGCCAGCGCGTTGCACTGGTGTCTGGCAGTCCAGATGACGTTCTTGACTGCCGACTGGCCGCAAGAGATACTGGACTCGCCGCACGGCTGCCCAATATACTGGCCGCCTGAAGACGAGTCGACCGGCGACGGGCAAACTGGGCACAAGGGCAGCAACATTGGTGACGCCGAAGGGCGGCATCTCATCTACCGCGGTCTACGCGTGCGCATGGGCGTGCACTTTGGCAATCCGGTCTCCGAAGAGGACCCGATCACTCGCCGCATGGACTACTTTGGCCCGATGGTGAACCGCGCGGCACGCATCAGCGGAGCGGCGGACGGTGGCCAGGTCTACGTGTCGCAAGACGTGATGGACGAGGTGTTTGCGATTCTGGGCCTGTTCGACACCGCCGACCATAGCGGCATCGCCGATATGCGCCAGATCATCGACGAGCCGTCGCTGGCACGCGACGTGCAGGCGCTCCGGAACCTCGGCCTGTGCGCGGTGCAGGTGGGTGAAATTAGACTCAAGGGCCTCGAGTCGCCCGAGTTTATTTCGCACGTGTACCCGGCCGCACTTCGTGGCCGCATTGAAATGCAGGTCCAAGAGGAGGAGCGCGAGCAAAAGCAAAAGAAGCAGCAGCAAAAGAAAAAGAAGCAGGATTGGGCGCTGCGCGAGTCGTCGGCAACCAGCACCCGGCTGACAAAGCAGCGTGGCGACAAGGCGTTCAAGTCGACTGAAAGCCTGGCTGCTTTGGCAAACAACGGCCAGGACGAGCCGCGCAGCTCGCTGGATGAGGGATCGTTGCAGACATACTCGGAGTCGGCTAGTCCGCGCGCGCTATCGGCACTCTCGTCGCCGAGAGGCTCGATCAGCAGAAAAGTGCCTGGGGCTCAGCGGCAGCCGGCGCGCGATCTTTCGCTGGACCTAACGGTAGGCATCAACGGCGACATTCGCAACGCCGCCAGGCAAGCAGGCAACGCGCCGTTGTGGTCGGCGCCGCTTGCTCGGCGCTCGATATCGATGCTGTACAACTACCCGGGCGGCGCAGAGCAGCTGGAGAGCATTGGCGAGGACGGCACGGCCGGCAGTGGTTCGTTGCCCGAAGAGCAGTATGAGCTTAACCGGATATCCAAGGAACACGCCGGCATGCGCATGCCGGCCAATATCTCAAACTCGTCCACCATGCGCCCACCGTTCTGTCTGCCACCGCCGTTCTACTCGTACATGCAGGCCTACTCGGGCAGCTCATCAAATTGGAGCCGCCAAGGCTCGTCTTCGTACCTGGACGGGATGGCGGTGCCTCCTGCGTATATGTGGCAGTCCCCAGCTAAAATTGGCCGGCACTTGTCTCGGGGCAGTGTTGACACGGCCATGGCGGTCCGCGGTGTGAGCACGATAACCAGCACCAGCAGCTATGGCTCGACTGACGGTCGCATGGTGGGGCCTGCGCAGCTGGAGATGCTGTATCGGCTGACGTATCGGCTGCAAATATTGGCAACCGAGCCAGACGCAAACGCCGTGCACCCTTCGTTCCAGTACTTTATCTCGCACCAAACGGACGACCTGGATGCCTATCGCATTCACCGCGCGTCTACCGTGTCGCCTGCCAACGTGCAACGCCGGACGCCGGCAGCTGGTAATGCCCCCGCACAGTCAGCTCGAAATGCGGCCGCAGCGCATCAGGCGGGATCGGCGGACGCTCGCGTTCCTGAGAGTGAATCGACGTCTAATCCAGCCCCTCGACTCAGCGTCTCATCGGTCGAGGATGCCCTGGATGGAGTTGGATCGCCGGAGAACCATCGAGAGTCGCGGAAGAAGGAGACTGCGTTGGCAATGTACCCATCTCCGGTTGGCGCAGCGGCAGCCACGGCTGCTGCAACCGTTCCACTGGCTGATAGCTTGCAGCTCCGGCCTCGATCTGTGTCGCCGACTCCGGTGCACCAGGCGCCCATCCACAAGTCGCTGATGCATCGGCACACGCAGTCGGCGTCGCCAACGCCTCGGCTTTCGCAGTCCCAAACGTCGGCATCGACCACGCGTATTAGCGAGCTGGCAAGTCAGGGCATTATCGAGGCGCCCATGCCGCTGGCTCTCAACGAACCGCCCATCCCGCTTTACCTGTTTGAGGGCATGTCACAGCCGCATCTTGTCGCCACGTTGGCCATGCTGGCGCGCGAGCTTGAGTGCACTGTCGATGCGCTTGAAGCACGCATGGGCAACGCGGATGGTCAGGCTAAGGGGCCGGCAGTCGCACAGACAGGCCTCCGCAACGACAGCAAGATGGACGTGGATATCAGCAAGGATAAAGCGTTGCAGATGGCGCTAGAGACAGTAGCGCACAGCAACACCAACCTGGCTGCGCCAAGTGGGTTTGAGTGGAACGCAGATCACATTGTGAAGGCGCTAGAGGCATATGCGAATCGGCTTGAGTGTCAAGCGGAGTAGGCGCGGTGTGTTTTTATTTGGGCATTTGACTGTCGTTCGAACTTTCCCATTTTAGGTTGTTTGCAAATACAGTTGCCATTTACTTTATTGTGCTGGCATCTTTAGCGAATTTGAACGCTCTGGCAGCGGTGTGCTGTGTATGTCTGGCAGCGACAGTTACGGTTATTGATAGTGCCTGGTGACTGGTGACTCAGACAGCCAGCAGCTGCGCGAGTGTTCACGCCCGGGCAGGGTCGCACTGGCTTGGCCTCTGTCGCTGCCCCAGCCTATATTGGCTGCACTGAGATATGCTTGCAGCCGCTGTCTGGCAAATGCGAATTCCCGGCGTGGCAGCTGGCCCGGCTGGGCGAGTTCTTCAATAAAGCGCCCAGGTGGCATTTGCCGGTACGAAGTAACCCGGCGGCCCCGGGGCAAGGCGGCATTCGGCAAGTTTAGGTAAAAATAGGGTGTGTCAAAAGGGATGATGCACGATGCAAATTTAGGTAATGTAGAAGTATAAGAGTTTCGGAATACGCCTCATCTTTTCTTCGGTGCATGCAGTGCGCATGGGCTTTCTTCAGATTGCTCACTCTGCGTGTCATCGCCTTTTTGATATTGGTTTATTGTTCAAGCCCGCAAAGCCTGGATTTTGCCAATGCGGAATGTCTTTTGACGAGCCTCCACCGCTTTGTTTTAACACAATCGCTCGCTTTATTGGCGTGCTGCGGCATAAGTCGTGCCGCGGTGATGTGAATTGACGCGGTAAACGACACGGCTGGTTTGGGATTAGAAGCTTGGCGTTATTGCCGGGCAAACCTGTTTTATTCGGCGTGCTATTGTCTGTTTGGCGGAACAAAAACGCAGCGCAGTTGCTCGAAAACAAAACGGTCATATGGAATTTGGCGGATGCCGGTATAAACCGCCTGCATGGCACTCGGTGCGGCCCTTGGAGCAGCACACACATTGTTGTCGGTTGTTGACATAATTCTGAGATGTAGTGAGGCACAAAATTCTTTACACACAATAAATAGACTCAACTCTCGGCACTTGGATTTTCCCCTCTCATTGCAAAACCCCGTGTATCTTCATTGTCGCCCCCATGCCGCTGCAGGAATGTGGATTTTTGGACAATGCCCGGAAGGCACGGACAACACAACCCGGCCGCCGTGCGCAAAGAGCGGCGGAATGGCAGTTTGGCCAATATCCGGCAGGTGGCGACTTTGCCTCTGGTACCGCAGATGCCTGTGTTGTTTGGCCCACGGCACACGCCGCAATTCGGATACAGGCATTATAGAGCTTTTAATGGCAAAACTATACGTGGCCATTTATTGTTGCCTCAACTAGTTACTGTATTGCATGCAGCAGAAAAACTCGGTCTGTCTGGCAATTTGTTGCCAGTGCAAGCGTAGAACAACACGACGCCCAGCCAGTCAGTGATTTCTGGTGTGTTGCACGCAACTACGTTTCTGAGTAAGCCTTGGGCGGCGCAACACCGCCTCGCTGTTTCTCGATCGGCCGGCTGGCCGCTGTGTACAAGCTGCAGCTTGCCATTTTGACGAGTGTGCATCTGGAAATATGCAGCAGCCAAAATTTTCTTTCTCAACCCGATTTCCCAGCTTTTCTTGGCGTTCGCCTGGGGTGGATATGGCGCGGGAATTTCAGGATACCCCCAAGTCCATGAGAACAAAGTGCTTGTCAGAGAAGAGTGTGGCACTTTGTCTGTCTCGCCTTGCTCCCCTGCACAGCCCGTGTATATCTGTAGCTCCCGGATGTGCGCTGATTTACCATTGCCCGCAGAACACCGGCACATTTGGATCGGCTACAGAACATAGATTCCGTTATCCTTAAAAGGATTTATTTGGATACTGCATAAATTAATCGGACGTGTCGCGGCCACCCGCTCTGAACAGGCGGCCGGTGTGAGCAGGATTTGTTTATTTTTGCATCCGTTGTTTTCAAGTGTGAAATTGCTCCCCGGGAAACAGGATGTCATGCTTCTGTCGGGTTTGAAAATAGAGCTTGCTGTATTTATCGCAAATGCATACACGATGAATTAACTTTTTCTTGCCATTCGCTTTTCCTTCACTATCGCAAATATCCTAATGTGCCCCATGTATCTATGCGTCAGATTCGAATTGCGCACAGCTTATTCTTCTATGGATCGGCAGGCGAAAGGGCAGGCATTCATAGTCACTTTTTGACGTGTTTCGGCGCAGACAATAAATGCAATGCCAACAGCAGCCGTTTTATAAGTACAGCATAATAAAGCGTTGCATTCCGGCCATCTTTCCACATATGCAATTGACCGGATATCAGATGGCACATCATACTTGCAAAAAGCCGGCTTTTGTCAAGGGGCAAGCGAGATCAGCTACCGTGAGCATCGGCCACGCGAATACAGAGAGAAAAAGTGGCTCTGTTGAGAATGCGTTGGCTTGGCTACCCGCGTCAGAAGAGCTGACTCTGGATGGCACGGGTCTGCGTGTATTTACCGTTAAGCCGCTTTTGGATTCTTGGGGCCATTGTTCGGCTGTTTGTTCAGTTATCCCTGGTTGCATGCACAGAATTGGAGCGTTATTTTATCAATAACGAGCAGATCCTGAATAAGTATTTTCGGCTTGTTGAAATCAGACATTGCGTATGTTAAGGCATTCTGCGTCTCATTATTTCTGAGCGTATGCACGGGCTCTTCCCCGCCTGCTGGCTACTGACGCAGACACATTTGGGTGTGTCAGCAGTTGTGTGAATATGCGGCTGCTCACACTATCGTTTGAGCACGGAGGTTGCTCCTCTGGGTTGTATACGCTGCTGCGTATGCAGAGCGGCAGTACAAGCCATTGCAAACAAACCAAAGTCATCTATGCGTAGCCAGCGAGTCCCCGCACCGTCGCGGCAAGGCATCATTGCCCACAGAAAAGGGTCCATGCACAGGCGGCGTCGGCTGAGGCAGCGAGGAGAACACAGTGCGGAATTGCACTGTAGCTCGGTGCTCTGACGCGTTTACCTGGATCAATGCAGAAGGAGCGGCGACCTGTTGACGAGAGCGGGCAACCGCAGTGAACAGACTTGAAAGCAGATACAATAAATTTATGCGCATCGAGAGAGAATAGCGGCCGGCGCTATTGTGCCTTGGCGATTCCGTACATGGCCGCGCCGGACGGTTTGGAGGCGATCCTGTTGCTCATCAACAGAGCATGCCTGGCCGGCATTTCTGCAGATAGCACGAGGAGAAAGAGATACCGGATTACCCACACGCACGGTGAATCTGCCCCCATGGCTCCCTGTCAGCGCAACGGCGCAATATGCATCTGCAGCCGTTGTTTTGCTGCCGTTTGTTGGCGCTGGTCATTGCAAGTGCTGTCACTGCAAACCATATGCAACAATGGCCATCGCCTCCTTATTATCCTTGCTCCTCTCTCTTTCCTCCCCCCTGCGCTCTCCCAACCTATTTACAACCCCAGCCTGTGTTGCACCCCCTGCTGCGTTTGTTCAAGGCGTTTATATGTGCGCGCGCTTTTATTAAATTTTCTTGCAATGCACGCCAGCGACGAACGCGTGTGCGAATATAAAACCCCCTGGCTGGTCCCGGTCAGGGAGCGGCAAACAAACAACAACCAGCGCTCTTTTCTCCTCCATTCTGCCTACGGCATTACTTATATAGCCAGATCAGTCCTGCCTGCCCGCAATCCCTGCCTGGGGCTGTCTTGCTACGAGCTAATCGTTATACCGGCTGCCTGGCTCACACCTTGCTTTCTGCCTTTCTGATTGCTACCGAAAGAAATTGCTGCCTGTAGCTTACCCTGTAGCGCCACTACCTTTTTCCTTTTTTCGGCATTGCTTCTGAGTAAGCGGTCCGGTCATCTTCCAAAAAAGCATCTGGCCTAGCGGGCACTCTTCAATTGCGACTTGCGTCAGCGTTTGAAACACCTCGACATTGGGCTATTATTCCTGCTTTGCCGCCTTTTGACCTTTATTCTCGTTGTAGTTTTAACAAGGCCCGACATAACGTGTCACCATCGTTTTTCTTCTCATACTCGGCATCCGACTGTTGCTGCCTGGCACCCGTTCCACGCAGACATTCTTGATCTAAAATACACACGCGCCTACATTTATTGCCACCGGCCGGTTTTAGAGTTGAGCCTGCACCTGCTGCTGATTTCCCTGTGTCGCGGAATCTCTTCCGTTCCCACCTCAGACACAGCACTCGTCTAATATTCCGCCGCCCAAGGGACGCCTCTCGCTGAGTGTGGATTCTGCTCGGTATTGAAGAGCAACAACGAACAGCTTCCTGTTTGGGAAAACAATTCCGCGCCGTCCGCCGCCTGCGCACTTGTTCATCCTCATTTGCAGTGCAATTTGTCACCAGTATTGCATACACAGAGGCAATTTGGCACGCACGTGAACTGCGCCTTATAACACTTGTTTTGGCCAATTTAGCCTCGGTGTGTTTCCAACCAGGGCAAAAGAGGGAGACATTCGGCCAGACGCTAGCTAATCTCAGCAAGCGTATATGGTCAATATACCCGCAGCGCTTCGCCAACTTTTTGCCAGCGCCGCAGCCTACATCTGCCGAAAAGCCCAGGACTGCTTGTCTGCTTTACCAGCCAGTGATCCTCCAGCCCGTCTGCATTTAGCCGCCGATTCTAATCAGATGCTCATGAGTTCGGGATCTAGCCCCTTCCGGGCCAACTACCTATGCACCGTGTGTGCGGTGGAGTTTGACGACTACAATGACTACCTTGCGCACAACGGCAAGCACGGAGCTCCCTCGACCAAAAAATAACCTTTTCGGCCGCATTTCACAAACGGCTGTCGCGGCGCACCATTTGCTGCGCACCATGCGCAGCACGCACGCACCCAAAACTTCTCCACATTGTTCTTGTCGGCACGGCGGCTCGCCATTTTTCTGCTCGGAGGGAAGACGCGGCAGCCTCCAAAAATTACCGCCATAATAGCATCTTCAGCTTTGTATATTTTTTATTTCTGTACTTTGGTGAATAATACGCTTAACCTCTTTGGATTTGTGGCTATCGCATGGTGGAGGGGTTTTTGGAAAAAGACATGTACATATACGAAAAAAAGTAGAAATTGAGCGATAATTACGATATACGGTTGTTAAGAAGATAGGAAAACTTGCAGATGGCTGGTTCAAACACAGCATTCGAGGCGCTTGCCTACTCGCCGTCCTTTGGCACCGGTTTCTTTGAGCATGTCTCCATGTGCTCCATTAGCGTTGGAATGCTTATACAGTCCATGTAGCAGTAGCTACACAGCAGGTTGCACCGGAATTTGCCAGACGAGGCGGCGCTTGAACACGAAATCTTTGAGCATGCCATTGTGCAATCTGCGAGCTTGGGTGTGGTTTGGCTGGAATGGTCGTGCTGACGATAACTTTGAGAGCAGATAATGAGTGGCCGGGCTTGAGAAGAGGGTATTCTACGGTTGCCAAGAGTCCAGCAGGTGAAAGGATGAAAAAGAAAGCTGCTTGTGGAATGGGCGCAATGACGAGCAGAGGAGTCGCTCTTTTTAACCCGTGGCCGCGGATTGCCGCCGCGCAGTTGTTTACGCTTTGTCCGCGCGCAATGACTGGCGAGGAACACATCATGCGCCGCGGAAAGCGCACACAGAGCGGAACATTGTTTCACGCCTGCCGCCTCTTCGCACGCGCCCATTGCTGCCAATCGCATCGGTTGCATGCATAAGATTTGCAGTGTGGCGCGGTGGGCTGTTTCCTATTTTACACCTGTGCATTCCGCCGTGGCCGGTGAGCAAAGAGCGCAACAGTCCAGGCGCAGCGGCAATGCGCTGTCAAGACCAGCAGCTACAGCAGTGTCAGCCCCGGACAGAGGTCGCTTTGTCGCGCTGGTTGGTGTGTTTCTATGGTCGTGTTTATTGTTCCGCGGCTGCCTTAGGCCCTACAGATCAAATGGCCTCAAGTTTCTACCGGGATGCAGGCGAATCGGCATGTCAATGCACGCGTGTCGGCGCTGCCCGCCGACAATCCCTTGTCTGGGGCCAGCCGCCCTTTGTGGCGCTCCTGATGAAAAGACGGGGTTGTCTCTTTGCCCAGCTTTGTAACTCGCCGTCTGAAGCGAAGTTTCTGCTCAGACCTGGCCCATACCATGTGCTTGCGTCAGCGCGTTGAAACGCTCACGCTCCCGCGTGTCATGGGCACATGCATTATGCTGGGCAAGAGCTCACTGCGATCCCCGCCGTCCCTCGATTTGCTGCCCGCCTCAAGCACATGGGCGTGAGGATTGACACTGGCTGACTAAAATAAAGTTGAAATTTATCCTATTTCAGTGGCTTGACGATCTAAAGTGTTCGGATAGACGAGGGTCAGCGCTTGTTGTTGTTTCTGGGATTCGCTCAGCTGTGTTGTGCGATGTCGGGGATTAGAAACACAGGCACAGAAAGAAGGACTGTCAATAAATGTATATTGGGGCGGTAGAAAGCGGAACATGCACTCCTCGCGCCCTGCACACATGCATTCCGCTTTGCTGTCAAGGCATGCGCAATCTTATTGCGAGCGCGGTGCTGCAGCGTGCTGGGTATGCACACTGGACAGAACAGGCTAGCAATTCGTTGGCTAAACTTGAACGCAATGTCCCTATTTTTGCCATTCAGCTGGCGCTTTGGTGTATTTATTCTTCTCACCCTATCCAGCTGCTGCTCCAGTGACATGCTGAGGCCTGCAGTCCGCCGCCTGGTCCTTGCATGGTTTTCGAATTACAATGCAAAGCAAAACGTCATGCTTCTTTCGGAGCGCTGACAAGAAACGCCAGCAAGCGGCATGTGCACATGTGGTCGGCACCGGCTGTCAGATGATAGGTGTCGCAGAGCGAGATTTAAATCCCGCCACACCAGGTAATGTGCCAAATCAGCCTCGCCAGAACGCAATGGTTTGCACCGCCAGATCAAGGAATTTATCCAGGGCAATCATCCAGTTACTGATACATGCTCGCATGCTGCCACTCGACAACAAACTTTGACTTTGTATATTCAGGTAAAAAAATTCCCGTCGAGTAGGGTATATCTAAGCACCCGACTACAGACTAGTCTTCTGTCCTGAACTTTCCAGGATTGCCTTCCAGTCGTGCGGAGTATTAGACTTGCCCTCCCAAAAGTCTCTGCTCTTCGTGCGCTCGCGGTCGATCGCTTTCTGAATCTTATTGTGCGATGTAGCTAAATCAACGCTGCCTGACGTGTATTTTGTCGCCGCCGCGTCTTCCATGGAGATCACCCACACGTCTGTCTGCCCTGACTTCACCCGTGAATCCGGGTCTTTGGCCAGCTCCTCAATGACCTCTGGGTCCCGCGTGGGCTTTTCCCTGATCTGCTTAAACTCTTTGAGGTTCGTAATGTAGACGCTCTTAAACTTGTGCCGGCTCATGTTCTTAAACTCCTGGGGAAACATCTTGTTGACTTTCGCAAACAGCTGGTGTCTCGTCTGCGGGCCAGTCTGCGCAAGCACCGTCTTGATTATGGTGCTTATCGATGCATCAATCTGACCGCCTAGTTTGGACTGCATAGTCGGATAATGTATATAAAGGAATCGGCGACAACAGCAGCAGCCAAAGGGACAACTAAATTCAACGTGGCGATTGAGACAAGAAACGTGAACTGGGAGCCGGATGCCAACCAAGCCATTTTTGCGCTACTGAAGCTGATTTGCGAATCATCGTGATCAGGCGCGCTGATAAGCAAAATATTTTTGGGCCAAACCATCACTGGCGTCTTCTTTGCTTTGTCGATTGCTATACAGTTGAAATTGAAGGCAACAATGTCAGCCGTGGCAACTAGTGTAGCCCGGGGATTGTCGCGCACGCTGGGTAAGCAAGTGGCCTTCAACGCGTCGTAACAGCCCGCGCATTTCATTGCGCTGCTTCAGTTGATGCTAAATTCACACCCGATGCTCGGGTCTCAAAGCGTAGGTGTTCGCGCATTCACAGTCAGTGCGGCAACTGGCGACAAAGTCCAATTAGGCTCAGACTACGTGACGCTAAAAGAGGCACAGAACAAACGCGGGCTGTTTAAGCTGGATCCGATCTATGATGACGTGGAGGAGAACAGCTCCGTCATCAACCTGTGGAAACGGCAGAAGGCGGCCGAGCTCAACGCCGATGCGTCGGCGATGAGCCACATAGACGAGCTGGTGCGCAAGGAACACAACATTTTCGAAGTGCCCGACGATTTCCAGCGGCCGTACCCAAAGTACCCGCCGCCCAAAGGGGCTGTTATTAGCGACGACGGCGGAGACATGGTTTGGTCGGCCGATTTAAAGATCCCGTACGAGGAGTTTAGACGGCTGGCGAAGAAGACGCTGATTGTGAAGCGCACCGTGCAGATGACGCGGAAAGGCAAGATGCCGTCGATGTACGCGATGGTGGTCGTGGGCAACGGCCGGGGCTCAGCCGGATACGGCGAGGGAAAGAGCGACGAGGCTGCCAAGGCTGTGCTGTTTGCCACGCGCGCAGCGATTAAAAACATGAGCCACTTTCCGCGCTACGACGAGCGCACCCTCTACCACGACATTGAGCACAAGTTCAAGGCCACAAAGCTGTTCTTGTGGGCGCGCCGGCCAGGCTTTGGCTGTCGCGTGTCGCCGGTTATCCACAACATTTTCGAGTGCGTCGGCATCCACGACATTGCCGGAAAGGTCCATGGGTCGCGGAATCCAATGAACGTGATCAAGGCGGTGTTTGAGGCCCTGAAGAAGCAGCGCATACCGTCCGACCTGGCCAAGGCCCGTGGACTGCGGCTGGTTGATGTCAACCACACGTACTACCAGGGCATCAGGACAACTCCAGTTGGCCGCTCAAAATTTTAGATTGTGACGACGCCTATCCAGGGAGGAGGGTTATTTCCGTTTCAATATTTAAAGCGCATCGATACAATGAGCCAGCGGCCAGTAATTTAGACTCTCCAGCCTGGCGTTTGCCGATACCAAAAAGGGGGCAGAGGGTTGCCAGTGCCTGTCGCACGTTCTATTGTTCGCTGACATTTCCCAAAACGATGCTGGATGCATTTTTGGCCTGCAAACGCCCTCCTCGGGACAAATTGGGACCGGAGTGCAGGTGGCTTATCCCTCCTGGGCTCCGCGGGCGCAGCGGCTGTCGCACGAGAGGCGAGCAGATAAATACCCTGAGCAGGAAGCCCTGACGCCTAATGGCGACGCTGCGTTCTTTCTCTACGAAGCACACCGCCTTTCTTGCTCGCTTTAACGACACGCTAGTATTACTTATTCTGTATGACGGATCGCCTCTAGCGAGGAGGTTGTACGCTATCTAACGCAGTGCACTGCACAACCATCGAGTTACTTCTAACGCAAAGAATCGCTGGTAATCGGAAATGGGCAGCGGTCTATCGGCAATCTCCTGTTGCCAGCGCCGCACAGAAGCCGAGGGCCCAAGCTGTACCGAGTACCAGCCACTCCTGGCGGACCGTGAGCGGCAAGCAGTGGCGACGCTGGTTAAGCTGTTTGAAAACGACACACGCATAAGCTTTTACGAAGGCGAGCCACTGCGGGCGCTGACAGTGCTGGCGCGCTCGGATGTCCACCACTTGCAGCTATCGGCGGCCACCGCATTCAGCGAAATTTCGGAGTTTGATGTGCGCGCGGTGACGCGCGAAGCTCTGGCGCCAATTCTGTACTTGCTACAGTCGATGTACGCCGACGTACAACAAGGCGCATCGTCGGCGCTGGGGAACCTTGCTGGCGTCAGCGAAAACAAGCGGCTGATTGTGGAGCTCGGCGGCTTGGAGCTGCTGGTGCGTCAAATGTTGTCGCCAAGCACCGACGCGCAAATCAACTCGGTCGGATGTATCACTAACCTGGCGGCTGACGAAGAAAATAAGCTGGCAATTGCACGCAGCGGGGCGTTGGTGCCGCTGGTGCGACTGGGGCGGTCGCGCGACATGCGTGTGCAGCGCAACGCAACAGGCGCACTGCTCAACATGACGCACCGGGCCGAACTACGACAGATGTTGGTTGCCGCCGGCGCAGTAACCGTGTTGGGCGAGTTGCTGCAGGCAAAGGATGAAGAGACGTTGTACTACGCCATCACGGCACTGAGCAACATTGCTGTAGACAGCGACGGTCGTGACGCACTTTGGAAGGCGCAGGCCGGACTAGTCGCCGAGCTGCTACATATTATGCAGACGCGCAAGATCAAGGTGCAGGCACAAGTGGCGCTAACTCTAAGAAACCTGGCATCCGACGCGCGGTATCAGCTGGCAATTGTCCAGCACGGTGGACTGGACGCGTTGCTGCCACTGCTGCAATCGTCATATACGGCGTTAGTAGTATCGGCCGCTGCATGTCTGCGCAACCTGTCGATACATGCGGATAACGAGGACCCAATCATCTGTGCCGGGCTGCTGCCAGAACTAATGGATCTTGTACCACAGGCCGACCAGCCCGAATTGCAGTGTCATGCGATTGCCACTATCCGAAACCTTGCCGCTAACAACGGGTCCGACAAGCAGGCTTTCTTAGATGCCGGCCTATTCGACCGCTTCCAAATGACACTGGAGGTCAAGGGCGTGCAACCGCAAGTGTTGTGCGAGTTGGCCGCTGCATTCAGCGTGTTTGCATTGAATGATCAGCTATGGCGGCCAATAGTAGAGTTGGGCATCTGCCGGCTGCTGGTGCAACTGTTGCGCTGTGGCCATATGGACACGGAGTACAATACGTGCCTTGCCTTGGGATCACTGGTCGGCAAGGGCCATCCCGAGGCTGCAGAGGAGCTGATGCGCTTTTGGCCGCGCGGGTTACGCAAGGCACTGCTGCAGGCACTGACTCTACCAGAGTATGCGGCGTCGAACGTGCGCCCGGGCGCGCTGTGGGTGATCATGGCGCTTCTCAATAGCCGTCCAGCGGTCGTGCGTAAGACCCTGCGCTCCGACGCGCCAATACTTACGGCCATCGAATCCATTGGCGGTAGCCGCGTGTCATCGTCATCCACGTGCACCTCGGCGTCGTGGGGCCTGTTGCCGTCTATATTCGGCGCAAGCACCAAGCCCGAGGATCCGGATGAATCCACTTTGAACGCTGACAATGAGACGGCTGTAGTTGACGATGGATTTGCGCCTGAAGTTCAGCGCATGCATTCCCTGGCCCGGCAGATTGTGGCTCTGGTCCAAGACTCGGACTAGCAC
>JANBPA010000165.1:0-27209 GCA_027575275.1 Coemansia sp. RSA 2711
GTGGTTGAACTGGACGCCAACTCTTGCTGCCGCCGCTCCCGCTCCTGCTTCTTCATCTGCTTGTCAATCTTGTTCTTGCCGCTGTAGTGACCGTGGAATGCGTGAGACAACTGCTTGTACGCCTCCTTGGTTGTCAGCTGCCGTCCTGATTCGTCGACGTACTCCAGCTTCACCTCGGGCTTATAATCGCGCATGCGCTCCTCGTACTCGCGCGCCCACTTGCGGTCCAGCGTTTCCTGCTCCTTCTGCTTTAGCTCCTCCAGCTCCCGCTGCGTCATCAGGTCCGGCTTGCCCCGCTGCCGATCGGACTTGCCCGATGGTTTGGCCGTCGGCTGCTTGCCCAGCTGCTTGATACGCTGCTTCTCAAGTCGCAGTCGTTGCTCCTGCTGTCGGTGCTCGGCCATCCACTTCTCACGTCCGCGTTGCTGCTGCTCGCGCTCGCGCTGCTCGGCGCTCGGCATCTCCAGCATATTGCGTTGCTTTAGCAGATTCAGAGCCCCGGCCAACCCTGTGCCCACCGATGGTTCCTGCTCAACTACAGTAGCCGGAATCGCAGCGCCCGCAGACTCTGCAGAAACTTTGGGGTTTGTAGCCGGAACTGCCGATGACACTCGCGCCGGCTCTCGCCGCGGCTTGGCAGCTTTGACGACCTGTGCCTCCTCCTCCTCCTCCTCCTTGTTCTGTCCGTGTGACTCCACTGATGCCTTGAGCCCCTGCACAAACTCAATTGTGCCTGACAGCGCCAGCTCTGATTCGTCCGGATTTTCTGGTTCGTGAGCTTTGACCGGTTGCACCGGTTCCTCTACTTCATCTAGCGGCTCAAGCTTAGCCACCTTGTTCCGCGCCCGACGCACGCTGGCAATCGCCCGTTGCAGGTCGTCATCGTCGTCTTCAAAGTTGGAATCGTCAATCTTGGTCTGCCGTGCCAATATGGCATTAACGCGCTCGGAATCCACTGCGCCAAAGTCATTAGTCGTCGAAGTTTTGCCCTTTATCTTCTTCTTGGCCCGTTTCTTGGACTTTTTGAATACCACTGCCGCCGCTTCCTCCTCGGTGTAAAAGTCGCTGATAGCACGGGTCTCATAGTCCAGTGTTTGCTTGCCTGGTCTCTCTGCCTCGGCCTCTTCTGCTGCTGCGCTGGAATCCAGCCGCCCGCCTTTGGCTATCGTGAACAACCGTTTATTCGCCTCCTCCTCTTCCTCCTCCTTCAGGGCTTCATATGCAGTGTCGGCGCCGTACAGCGGGTGCTTGCGTTTTCGCCGCTCTGCACTCTTGCGTGCCCGCTCGCGATCAGCCATCAGCGAGCTTTCAAGTTGCAGATCCTCCTGGTCGCCCTCCAGCTCGTCAATGGTTTGGTCCTGCAGCGTCAGTACTTGCTCACTACCTTCGTCAATCGATCCCAGGTCGTGTGCTACTCGCATGCCCGCCAGGTCGTCGGCTGTGTATTTGGCTGCCGGCTCGCTCGTGTCGCAGGCTGACGGCGGTTCCGAGTCGGGCTTTCGCCGTCGACTACGCGCAACCCACTCTGCGGCACTCAGCGGTTTGTCGGCAGGCATAATTCAATAGAGCTCGAAAGACAGTTTTTTTACACTGCCGCACGAACGCGACTCACAAATTTAATATCCTCGAGCAGACCCTGGCCACTTTTGGGCACGATCACCTGCATGGCAAAACTTTAAAAAGAGTTAGTAAGAAATAGTCAGGCTTTCGGGGACCGCTGTGCTGTCCATCGACACAACCACCTGGAGCATCGGCTTGCCGTCCTTGGTGACTGTGTTAAACTTGGTTACTGCGTGAGAAACTGCCGATAGCGGATGCACGTGGCTGGGAAGGCCGAATTGCGCTAGCGGCTGCTGCTGAGCGTGCTCAGTTACGCTTTTAAATGACGGCCGGTTAGTTGTAGCCAAAACCGATGCCATGTGCGCGTTCATTTCTGTCGGTGCCACCGCTGGATCGCTGAAAAGGTCTTCAGATATTCCCGTGGCACCTGGCGAGTGCGAGCCAGAGAACAGCGGCGTGCCCGCAGGATACGCAGAGCTGCCCTGCTGGTCTAACTTATAGTCCGTGGGATGGCTGGCTGCGGGCCAGAGATCGATACTGTCGGTGGACGATGCGTGTGGTGCTGACAGTGAAGGCGGGATGTAGTCAGCCGATTCGCTGCCCAGCCATTTGGCGCTGCCGCTGGGACTGGCTGCCGTCCAATCGCCAGAAAAGGATAGCCCATTTGCGTCGCTGCTGCTACTGGTTTCAGCAGGATCCGGAGCAACGGTCAACCCAACATTGGTGCCAAACAGCGGCTTGACATACGGGCCCAGTGTTGTCGACAGCTGGCCCCGTGTTTGGATTCCGTTGCCAAACGTGTATAGCGCGTTTACGTCTGTGTCGTCTTCGGTGATAAACTCGCTGACAAAGACCACGTTGGTAGTGGTGGTGGTACTCTCCGAGACATACATCACCACCGTGCCACCATTGCCGTTCTCGCCATCGTTTTCGTCCGCGTGCTCCTCTTGCTCGCCGTCTGGCTTTGCCTCATCGTTCTCGGCTGTGCTCTCCTCGGCATCGTTGCCCTGAGCGGGCTCGCCAACCGTAATCAACCCTCTATTATCGAGCAATGACGGCAGCGTGTCATTGCTCTGGGAGCTTACTGGTGCCAAGCTAGGCTTCCCCGGGACGTTCACCACCAGCAGGTCTTTGCCCGTGTACGCCTCCTGCTTGCCATAGTTTTCAATACGGACGTCGGCGCAGTTCATATAGTACGAGCGCGAGCCGCCGGTTGGAATAAACGTCCACGCAAATACGGCGTCCTTAGCTGCTGGCAGTCTGTCGGGAATCGGGATTTCATACCCGCCGTTTACCGTGTCCAAGAAGCAGTTGCCGAGTTTGTCCCAGATCACCGCAAAGCTGGTGCCGTTGTCGTATGAGATGGCAAACTGGCAATCGCCGCCCTGCCTACTTGTAGTGCCGTCGAAGAACACCTTGAGGTCCTGGCCGGCGATTAGCGTGCCTTGGACGGGGCCGGCGGTCGTGTTGCGGCATGGGTACCCAATCTTGCCGCCGAGCGGCGATTTCATGTTATAGTCGACATCGTCAGCCGCGATATAGTTTTTGCTGAATTTTGAGCGCCGGGGCGGCGGCTCACGCATTTCCACCTGCGCCCAACACAGGCCTGCAAGCACCAGCAGCAACGAAATTCGCTCAAATATCATTATTTTTAAATTTTGTACAGACAGGTTGGAATAGCTTGGTAGAAGCAAAGGAGAACAGGCTGGGCGCTGTCTGGACAACATTAGGCATACCTCAAATGCGCATGCAGTAACCTCAAGTGCCTTATTTTTACGACATCTCCGCCCTTATGCTCGCTTAAAATGGTGCATTCTTTAGCCTAAAAATGAAAGTACTGTCAGCGTGCGGGGACATTAGTGTGCGTTTACCACACAATCGAGTTCGGCTTTGAACCGCGTACGAGGCCTCTGCTGCAGCTGCTCATCTCGCCGTTCGACAACTTTCAGGTAATTCTGGCATTTATTTGCTAACAACACGCAATAACGACAAAGCCAATGAGCCAGCGGGCTTAGAATTTGACGTCGGCCAGGATCCGTCCGAGCTGCTTCTCGTCCGAGTCGCGCCACGCCGTTGCTTCCAGGTGGAACCATCCCTATACCTTTCACAGCGCACAAATTAACTCGTATGCATGAAAACGCAGCTAATGGAATGCCAAGAGCACAACTTACCGGGGGAATGAATCCAGGCACATCCACGTCCACGCTAACCTCGATGGGGCCCTCATCAACCGGGCACGTCTTGTTCAAATTGCTCTTCAGCTCCTTGCATAGATCGTAGTTGCGATTGAGCAGGGTAATAAACCCGTACTTGACCTTGACGTTGGCCGTCGCCGCGCCAATGTGCTCTTTAATGTGTGCAAGCGCGTTTATATGCACCGGCGTGCTGCGTTTGGGCTTCTCGGGCTCCAGCCGGACATACTTAATGTCAATCAAGTCCTCCTCGTGGCTGACGTCGCGGATAATGTCGTTGAGCGTCCGGTTCTTGCCCAGGTCGTCGCCAACAACGCGGGCATCGAGCATGTCGATGAATATCCCGCTGGCCTCCTGCACCGCCAGCTGCAGATGCTCACCAAATGCCACCGCAGCGCTGGTGTGTGCGGCGCCAAGGGCAAACAGCACGGGCGCGAGAAGCTTCATTTCTAGTAGTACAAATGTTGAATTGTGTGAGAAATTGACCGGAAAAGACGACGAAAGGAACAAAGGGCGTCGTGCTCGCTTTGGCACGAAGGCCAGGCCGTGGTCAATAAATGTGTCATGTGACCACGTGACACGGGCTGTGTTGGCAATAGCGCTGCGCGGTTCTGTGTGCGGGTTGCAGATCTAGGTGCGCTGGCGCGTGGGAGGCTGTATGCCAATTAGCACGCTATAGCGCTGGTGTCGTTAACTGCAGCCGCCTATCCGACTGCTGAAGCCCGGTGTCAGTGCTAACCAACGAGCAAAGCGCTTCTGCCGTGATGCCCACAACTGCCTTGCGCGCTGCTCCAATTAAAATAAGCATAATTATGTATTCAAAATATCCCACCTTGACATGTTTCCATAGCGCCTATATTTTGCAAGCGGATGGATGCGGTAATACATGACGAGCGCACGCAATCGCTTGTCGACGGATTTGGTGATGAGGGGCGGCGGCTTGCTCAAGCCATCGGCGGTCGGCTATTGAGCACGGTCCCAGCGCAGCTGCAGGTCCAAAGCGTCATGCTTTCAGGCCGATCCGGCATCGGCAAAACGCTGCTTCTGACCAAGCTTAGCCAGCAGCTGGAATTACAGCTGGTGAAAATCCACCTCGGCCGCGTACTGGCTGCTGGCGGCCAGCACCACGGCTTGAAACAGCGCCTGGACAAAGTAGCTGTCAACACGCCAACCGTTGTTTGGTTTGTAGATGTGGAGTTGTTTCGCGGGCTGTATGGTGCAGTTGTCGTCGAGTTCCTGCAGAAAATGGCGCAGATGCCGCAATGCCTGGCAGTCATGACGACCAGGCATCCCGAGAAGGTTGTAGCACCGATCCGCCAGCTATGCGATGACCATATACGACTGCTACCACCAGGAAATGACGAGCGTCTACATTTACTGCAGTGGTTTTCTGGCGGGCGTCTGTCAGAGAGCGCTGCTGCTGCTATGGTGAATACAACTCACGGTAAGACTGCTGCAGAGCTATCGGCGATTGTTGCGGCCCATTTCGACGCGCAGGCGGCCGGTATTGATGACAATCCGAGCCGGCAAGCCATCATTTCGCTTGACAAAGCGCCTCGGATTTCTGCGAGCGTAAGCTGGGGTGATATTGGCGGGCTGGACAGCGTAATTGTCGAGCTCCAGGAGTCCATTGTGTGGCCGCTCCGCTATCGCGACCAGTTCCGGCGTCTGGGAATTCAGCCATCCCGGGGAATTCTGCTACACGGGCCGCCCGGCACCGGCAAGACAATGCTGGCCAAGGCAGCCGCTTCTGAAGTTTCGGCGAACTTTATCCCGGTTGCCATTCCCGACCTGATAAAGGGTGAGGTGGGCGAGTCGGAAAAGGCACTAGCGCTGGTATTCGAGACGGCGAAGCGTAGTCCCAGTATTGTGTTCCTGGACGAAATCGAGGCCATATTTGGTAGCCGGGAGAGCTCGGGAGAGGTGGGCAAAAAGCTGATTACCCAGCTGTTTCTTGAGCTGGATAACATCCCCGAAGATGCTAACGTGGTTATTCTGGCGGCTACCAATGAACGGCGGCTAATCGATGCATCAATATTGCGACCTGGCCGGCTGGACAAGGAGATCCATATTCCAATGCCGGACGAATCCAGTCGACGAGATATTCTGCGACGAGTTACGCATCACCTGCAGATCGAAAATGCGGATAGCGTGTTTGCCTGGGCGGCTACGTTTGCGATGACTGGCGCCGAGCTAAAGTCGCTGGTCAGATACGCGTGCTATTCAGCTATTCGGAGGAAATCCAAAACTTTGACCCGGCAAGACTTTGAAGCGGCGATGCATAATGTCCAAACCAAAGTCGATTCTTTTCCGTCGCAATAAACCATTATGCTGCTGACAAGTTTGACCATAAGCGCGAATAACGCGTGGGCTCCCGGACAAATGGAGACACAGGCCGTAGCATGCATTTGAGGCGTTAAATCCCGTGACTTTATTCTGAAAACCGCTTGCAAGTGAACCATGGCAAACGCAGAGCTAGAGACCAGAGTTGCCGAAGCACTGGCGCAGCTTGAAGCAGCTGACGATAGCAATGTCGTATCGCTAAGAGTGGTCGGTGGTGGATGCATCAACGATGCCTGTGTTGTCGAAATGTCCGACGGCCGCAAGTACTTTGTCAAGAGCCATGTCGCCGACTCTAGCATGAGCAAGCAGACATGCAAAGCGATGTTTGCTGCCGAAATGGCCGGGCTGTTGGCACTCCGCCAAACGCAGGCCATTCGGGTTCCCGAACCACTGTTTGTTGGCGACCTGTCCAACGGAGCCTTTTTGCTGACCGAGCACATCCAGTTGAAAAGCCTGCGGGATCAGCGCAAACTAGGCCGACAGCTGGCCGAAATGCACTTATATGTCGGTCCACAGCAGTTTGGATTCGAAAAGGACAACTGGATTGGCAGCACGCCGCAAGTTAATGGATGGCATGACAGCTGGGTGGAGCTGCTGCACAGGCGGCTAAAGTTCCAGTTCGATAGGGCGCGGTTCGACGATAATACGCAAAAGACAGCCGAAGAGCTGCTTAGCAGGCTGCCCGATTTCTTTGCGGGTATCGAGATCAAGCCGTCGTTGGTTCACGGCGACCTGTGGAGCGGCAATTGCGCGGCAGACGAACATGGCGAGCCGGTAATATTTGATCCAGCAGCGTACTGGGGCCACCACGAGTCGGAGCTGGGGATCATGCGCATGTTTGGCGGATATAGCCAAGATTTCTACGATGCGTACCATGAGCGCATCCCACAGGCGCCCGGGTTCAAGCACCGAGTCCAGATATACGAGCTCTACCACGCGGTCAACCACTATAATCTGTTTGGCTCCGGGTATCTGGGCCAGTGCCAGCGCCTGCTAGAGCGCATTCTGGATTGAATGTTAGCATGCCAATGTATTGAAGTGAATCACGAAGCTATCATTACGAGCTCTAGAACAGAGCAGCAACCGCAATGCCGGCAACCGAGGCCACCGCGCTAATCACCAGGCGGCCGTCGCCAATACGCGACAGCGCATCGCTGGTGCTGTCATCGTCGCTGCTGTTCTCGCTGTAGATGCCCGAGAGATCGCTGTCGAGCCCGTCCATCTCGCTCGAGTTATCCACGCTACCTGAGCTCTCGCTGTCCGACGCCGACTCTCCCGGCTTGGAGCTGGGCACGAATCCCTTGCAGTCGTACATGGGCGACTTGAACTTTGGCGATTTGTCGCCCTTGAACACGCCCCAGTGGGTCTCGACATCGCTGGCGTTGTTGACGGGCTTCCACGCCTCGTCAAAGGCGCTGAACCACACGTAGTCGATCTTCTCAAGCTGCGCACGGCAAATGAACTCGCGCAGATAGCGCTGCTCGTTGGCCAGTGACGGGACGGCCTGATCGAAATTGGCACCGCCGTCCGGCCAGCCAGTCTCGCCGACCACCACCTTCTTATCGCCCGCCAGCTTCTGCAGGTCGTAGATGTGCTCGAATGCCTTGGCCTGCGCATCGTTAATGTGCGTGCCCTCCCAGAACGGGAACGCGTGCATGTTAACGTAGTCGACAGCGTCGATAAGGGTCTTGTCGTAGCTTGGCCAGGTCTCCGAGGTGGTCACCGGAATGTCGGCCAGGCCGAGCTTGGTCAGCGCCTGCTTGACATCACGCACCTTGGCGGCCACCTGGGCCGACGTCTGCTCTTCGCGGTAGATGGCCTCGTTGCCGACGATAACCGCGGACACCTGCTTCTTAAAGTCAAAGACACCGGCCAGGCGTAGCAGCTCGTCCTTGTCCTTTTTGTACACGGCGTCGTCCTTGTTGATCCACAAGCCGAGCTGGATCTTCCAGTCGGTGTTCTGCATCGCGCGCAGCACCGGCTCGCCCTGGTTGCAGTCCTGCACGCTGTAGATGCGCACCTCGTTGGTGTAGGCGCTCAGGACCTTGAGGTCGTCGCGCACAGAGTCGACGGTCGGGCAGTCGCCAGTCTTGAGCTGCTTGGGGTTGTATGCCATTGCGTGGAACTCGTTGGCAGCCGATACGGCAGAGGCCAGTGCGGCCAGGGTCACAGCGAGCTTCATGTTTCTAGGGAAAAGCGGGGTTGGAAGACGTGAAGTCAGAGTTGGCCAGCAACACAGGTAAAGCGGTAGAGAGGGAAATGCAGCGGAGGCTGAAAAAAAGGAAAGTTGCAAAAAGCGGGAAAATTGGGTGAAGAGGAGAGAAGGAGCGGCGGTCTGCGAGACCATGAACCAGGCATGCGCTTGGATTGACAATTTTCCTCAAACTGACAACAAACGAGTCGTGCGATCGAAAAAGCAGTAAACCGATTTCTAAAAATAGTTTACAGCAAAATCCTGATCGGTGATCAGATACGCGCCGGGGTCTAATCACGTCCCTTTTTGCCTCTCTCACGCCGCCAGTCCGAGAAAAAGGTCTTTCCTCCGTCTTTCATTAAAAGAGTGTATTTTAGCAAATGTTGGCACTGGAGGAGCGCGAGGCGTGGCGGGAGCGGTACCGGGACGGGTACTTTCTGGCGCCGATGGTGCGCGTGGGCACACTACCTATGCGGCTGCTCTGCCTGCAGTACGGCGCTGACCTCGTGTGGACGTGCGAGGTCATTGCCCGGAGCATAATCGGCAGCGAGCGGCAGGTGAACGAGCACACTGGTGTGGTCTCGTTTGTCCGCGACGGGCGCGAAATATTCACCACACACCCAGACGAAAAAAGCCGAGTGGTGTTCCAGATGGGCGCAGCCCAGCCCGAAACCGCGCTGGAAGCCGCCAAGATGGTGGAGCAGGATGTAGCCGGGATAGACTTGAACTGCGGCTGTCCGATAAAGTTTTCAGTGCAGGGCGGCATGGGCGCAGCACTGCTGGAGGATCCCGATCGGCTGTGTGCGATCCTGAAGATGCTAGTTGATAACATGAGCGTGCCGGTGACGTGCAAGATCCGGGTGTTTGACGACGAGGAGCGAACTTTGGCTCTGGTGCGGCGGATTGCGGCGACCGGGATATCAGCACTGACGGTGCATTGCCGAACGCGGAATATGCGACCGCGGGAAAAGGCAATGTGGCATCGGCTGAACAGCATAGTTGAAGAGCTGAAGCCGCTGCCGGTGGTGCTGAACGGCGACATTGTTCACTACGAGGATGTGGAGCGGGCCAAAAAAGCGACAGGCGCAACCAGCGTGATGACCGCGCGCGGAGCGGCGGCCAACCCGTCGATATTCCGGGCGGCCGGCGAGCTGCCTGCAATAGAGACGGCCGTGGAGTATGTGAAGACGGCGATACGCATGAGCAACCCGTACGGCAACACAAAGTACACGCTAATGCAGATGTACCCGGACACGCGGTCGACTGTGTTCCGGGCGCTGCAGGGCAGCAAGTGCTACGAGAGCATGTGCGCGGCAATGGGGCTGGCCGAGTTCTACGAGTCGGAGGGCAGGCTGCGCGTGCGCGACCGCGACGACCCAATGCGTGGTCGTGCAGGCAAGCGGCCAGTTGCAGCCACCGAAACTCCGACCAAGCGCGTCAAAGCGTGATAGAATTCAATCAAGTGGTATTTTCAATTGAGCTTTCTTTTCTCCCATTCGGCTTCCCCACAACTAATTCACAGGCATTTCTGTACATTATCGCTAAACGCACCTGACAGGCACCTAATCAGGACTATGCGGTCGGGTCGCCAGGCGTATGGGCACCGCAACCACGTGTCAATATTCGACCGGCGCGGCCAAAAGCCGGGCCGCGGGCGGACGCCAGGCAAAGGCAACAACGGCGTGTACACGCCAGGCGCCGGGCACCGGCACGACGACCAGGCAGGGCCGACGCTGTTCAACAAGCTGTGCATGCTGCGGGTGCACGAGGAGGCCTTTTCAACGCAGGACCTAGTGCTAAACCCAGCGTTCTTTCCGGGCATCCGCATCGGCGACATTGTCGCCATAAAGCCGATTCTGGAGGGCGATGATGGCGAACTGGCCTCGCCGCGCAACTCGCTGGACAACGACACCCCCAGCTCAGCCGCCGCTGCAGCATCCAATGGGTCGACCACGCACGCCGGAGACTCGTCAAGCTCAAAGGGGAAAGGCAGCAGCTCGGCAGTGGTCGGGTCAACGGCGAATGGCGGAACGACAACCGAGACAGACGACAAGACTGATACGGCCAGCACAAACACTGCGGGCGCAGACAAGGCCGGGAATCGGAGCAACCGGCGACCGGACATGGCGCGGCGAGATAGCGTGCAGGGGCGAAGCGCGCGGACGCACGGACCACGGCGGCCGAGCCGGTGGGTCGGAATGGCCGAAAGTGACGGCGCAGGGCATGGGGTAGACGACGAAGAAGGCGGTCTACGAGCGGACCCGCATCGCGAGATTCTGCTGCAGGTCGGCGAGGTGCGGCGCGACACGCAGCAGATACAGGCGTCGGTGAGCAACCACGTCGCGCGCACCCTGTGGGGCGAATACGCGACAAACCAGCGCGTGGCCGTGCGCAAGATCGACCTGGGAAACGCGCAGGAGCGCGAGCTTATCCGCGCCGACTTTGTCGAGATCGCGTTCCGCGACCAATACGTCGGGCGCAGCGACATGTGGCGGCTGTGGCGGAACCTGGCGCACAAGGTGGTGCACAACAACAAGGTTGCCAACATGGAGGGGCTAATCCGCGCGTCGGTGCGCCGCATCTACAAGGACGGCGTCGACATTCCGTGCGGCTTTATCGACGGCTCGACACAGCCGATTTTCCGATCCGAGTCCGGCCGGTTTATCATCTTCATCCAGATGTCCGAGGAGATGTGGGCGTACCAGGAGGATGGCCACCTGTGCTTTGAGAAGACAGTCAACAGCTTCCTGGCCGAGCTGTTCCGCCGCTGGAGCGAGAAGCAGCTGAACCACATGGTGACCATTGTAATGTTCTCGCGGTGGTATTACCACCAGCGCGACAGCCTGTTCTTTCCGGACCTGATCTACGACGAGGACCACGGCCGCTATTACCGTGACTACTACAAGGTGGTGGCGGATATGGAAGTGCGCACGGACTGGTCAGTGTTTCTGCCCGAGATCCTGGCCGAGTTCAACACATACCGGCGCGACATCCAGGAGCTGCGCACGCCGGCCGGCATGCGGCTACGCGGCGATCTGAGCAAGGCACACCAGGGCAACATCCTTGAAGCGATCAACCTAGGAATCAACAGCTACTCGAGTACCTACGTGGACCGCGACCTGTCGCGCACCGGGCTCAGCACCATTGTGGTGACGCCGTCGTTTGGCGTGTTTGACGTGCCCAAGCGACTGCTGCGCATGACGACCGAGCGTATGCTGCACCTGGGCATTCGCGTGGACTTTGTGTGCCTGGCGCCGCGGCCGCTGTTCCGCCCGCCAGTGTTCCGGTTCAAGTCGTATCCGGTGCCCACCGAGCAGGAGCAGCGACGCGCGCTGAGCCGCATTGCACAGGCCGATCAGGGCACAAAGGCAACCAAGGGGCCCGAAATCAACTCGGTTTCGCCGCTGGCCGAGAGCCCCGGCCCGCATGGCAACGTGCCGTTTGCCGGCCTCCCTGCGTCCAAGGAGCGTGGACCCAAGACCATTCCGGTATCAAAGTCGGAGTATTCGTTTGCGCTGGATCCGCTGATGCTTGACCCGCTGTATTTTGACGAAGAACACTGGGTCAACGAGGTGCTGCCAATGCTCACTGGCGCTGCTCCGCGCAATCCGAATTACCAGCCAAGAGGGTTTGGGTTCGACCCGATTTCGGATCCCGGGCCGGCGCCGCCCCCGCCATCCGCCACCACTACCAGCAGCCGGGGCAGCGAGCTGTCGGCGTCAATAATCAGCTCGCTCATCGGCGGGCGGCGCGAGATTGACCCGGCCGAAATTCCCGAGACCATCCGCGAGTTGCATGCCGAGCAGTTTCCGTACTTTGCGGCATTACAACAGCCGCCGCAGCCTGACGATCGCGTCACATACTACTACTTTGCGTACTGGGTGGACAGCGGATTCTACAACTATACGGATCAGAGCGCCACCCACCATCCAGGCGACTTTGCACCAACGTGCAAAATGGGTGAGCTCTCGGTGACCGGCATAGCCAGCTACATGCGACGTCAGCCCATGGTCCCCGACTTGGACCTGGCTCGGGCCGTAACGGTAGCAGAGGCGGACTATGCGGCGTCGGCGCACGACATGTACACGGGCTCAGGCACCGACAGTCCAATCGAGGCACTCCGTGCCCGCAGCGCCGAGTGCCGTTCGATCGAAGCGCAGATGGTGGCAATGGCGCGCGACGTGTCACACGGGCGGATTCTGCGGTCTGACCGGCTGTCATCGGTTCCGGGCCACGAGCGGCTGCACGAGATGTTTGCGGCGTTCGATCGGCAGGCTATCTCAAGCTCCAACACACAGAGTCCCCCCGAGGGCATGGGCCACCCGGGGAGCATCCTGGAGAGCAGCCGCTATGCGCTGGGCCACATTCCGACGCCCCTGCACCTGTCGCAGCACAGCACGGCGATTGTGCCGTCTAACGCGTCAGCGCACTGGGAGGAACACTCGGGGTACCACATTGCCCGGGCGTCCGAACCGCGGGCCACCGAGCGCACCGATGCATCGAGCGTCGAGCGGGCCGAGCTGCTACCGGCAGCGTCGTCGTCGGCATCGCCGAACCTGCGACACAACCAGCCAATCAAGCCACCGGCGCGCTCAGAGCACAGCTTGTCGTCATCTATGCCGCGCGAAACCAAGCTAGGGCACAACCACCCGGGCGCTGTGGTTCAGCGCACGTCTATATTTGCACGCAACAACGCGCCGCCCAAGCGTCCGCAGCCAAAGCAAGCGAGCGAACCACTGCGGTCAAACGAGCCGTCGTTTGAGCACCAGCGACACTCGATTGCCGGTCCAATGTACGATGCGCGCGGGCGCGGGTCCACGCCGGACGCAGGCACGCGGCAAGGCAACCGGATGTCGAACTCACCGCAGTCGATAGAGTATTCGCGCGACAGCTTGGGCACGATTGACCGCAGCGGTAGCGGAATCCTGTCCATCCATGGGGCAAGCAGCGGCGGCGAACGGCTGGCGGTGTCCGAGTCGATTGCACGGCAGTCGCACCTGGAGGACCACATTCGCACTTTCCGCAGCGCTAGCAGCCACGAAAATTCTGCTCAGCAGCAGCAGCAACAACAGCATGCGTCGCACCACACGCAATCGCCGCCGTCTGCTGCGGCGCCTAGCAGCTCAGGCCAGAGGTACTATACGCACGACGACTTTCAGCTCACGCTACCGCCGGGCCGACAGCTAGCGATGCCCTTCAGCGCCACCACGGCGCCCAGCCAGCCCAGTGCGCCGCTAGCGCCCGAGTATCACAGCGGGTCACCGCAGCACGCCAAGGCGATGTGGCTGGAGCGACTGGCAGCACACGGACCCGACACGGTTGCGGCGCGGGCGCTGCGCGGGCGTGGCTACGGGCCGTACAACCCGAGCAATCCGGAGTTGTATCCACTACCGCACACAGAGCTGTCGCAGCGCTGGGCGTTTGCGTTTGCTACGCGCGCGTCGCTGTCAAGCTACACGCCAAAGTGGCGGTCGCTGTGCACGCCGGCGTCGCTTCCGCTGGTCACCGATTACTACCCCACGAACCTGGACTCGCTGGTCTACCAACACTACTTTTATCACATCAAGACACCCGACATCACCGCTGAGGAGTTTGTTGATCTGCCGCAGGAGGATTACGACGAGTTTGCGCAGTTTATGGCGACGCGCACGCAGTCATCAGCCGGCCTGGCGGCACAGACTGACGTGATGCGACGCACGGATCGCTCGACGTTCATCATGCTCAAGGAGATGGTGTACCAGCGGCTGGCGCAAAACTTTCAGTTCATCAACATGGGCAGCGCCACGGGCCCGCGCAGCCGCACCGGGGCGCGGGCGGCGTTCGGGGCAGCGTGGCCGAAGCACAGCGAGTACGCGTCGGGGTCGCCGCACTCGAGCATGCTGACGGCAGGTGCGCTGCACAAGTCCGAGCGCGCCATATGGCTAAGCAACGGGCGGCAGGTCCAGCGGCTGGACTTTCACGAGATTAACAGCACCTCGTACATGCCCGGCGTCGGCGTCACACGGTGGCGACGCAACACGCCGTTCGACCCGGCAGATCTTTCGTACCGGTTCCAGATGTGGTCACGCAACAACAGCATGGGGTACTCCGCGGCCGACACGCGGTTCTCATATCCACAGGATGAAGAGGTGAACTGGAACACACTGGACTACCTGATCACCGGGTATCAAAGCAACCTGACGCGGAGCATGAAGTACTGGCGCACGCGCTACGTGCTGATTCCTATGGATCAGCTGGGCAACGACACGATTGTCAACACCAAATCCAGCCCGCACATGTCGATGGAGGACCTGCGCATTGCCAACTTTGAAAAGTTCCTAGACCACATTCTGCGGCTGCTGGGCAAGGACGAGAAGAATCGGCTCGAGGACCGCTTTTTGGGCGCGCTGCCGCCCGAGCTGCGGCGGTCCACGTACGCGTTCGGCGCGCAGCACGAGGCCCGGCGCGCCACGCACCACCGTCCAAACACCAGCTCGCAACCACCGCAGCCACAGCCGCAGTCGACGTCACTGTCGTCACAGCCTGGGGCCCAGCTGCCACAACTGCAGCAGCAGCAGTCGCAGCAGCAGCAGCAGTTTCCGGCACCGCCGCCGCAGCTCACGCACGCGGTGTCGATGCACGACACGCGCAAGGCGATCGGGCTTAGCGACATGATGCCGAGCTCGCTGATGCAGATTCGGTACACAACCATGTACCCGGTTCCGTACACCGTCAACCAGCTGAATAGCTATATGGCAGATAGTGTGTACCTGAATCCGAGCACGCCGATTCCGTTGCCGCCGCCAGCAGCGTCAGCACTGGGCCTGCCCGACGGGCTGAACGTCGAGTCGCCCTTTGCGCAGTTGGCCCAGGCTCTACTACACGCAACCGCCGGGATCAGCCTACGCAACATTCGCTGGCACTTTGGGTACTTTGCCAGCGTGTTTGTGGGTTACCAGCTAGTGGACTGGATCTTGGTTAACTTTGACAGTGTGAGCCGCCGGTCACAGGCGGTGGCTGCAGGCAACCGGCTGATGGAACGCGGGGTGTTTCGGTCGCCACACCGACCGGGCGCGTTCCTGGATGGGTACTACTTTTACGAGTTTAGCGAGGCCACGCTGCGCAGCCGTGCCGGCGGCGGCAATGGCGGCGGCAGCGGCGGACAGGGCCGGGGGTCGCTAATGTCGATTGGCTTTGCCGATATGGTCAGCCGCTACGGGCCCGGCGGCAGCAACAACGCCTCACCCAGCGCCAGCCGCCCGCAGAGCCGACAGGGCAGCACGGCGCCATCGCTAACCAACGACGAGCCTGCAGCCAACACGTCGGGCGGCACGACGCCCAAACCCGGCGAGAAGAAACAGGGATCGCGCACCAACAGCCTGCGCGAGCTGCCCGGTGACCCGAGCCGCCAGCGCGTGCGGTCCGACGTGGCAGTGGATTCACCGGTGGGCAGCACGCGAGCGGACGACTCCGGCGCTGGCGGGCTGCCAGGCCGGCAGTGCGACAGCACGTGCCAGCGGACAGCCGACATGCTCTCGGCACAGCAGAGCCGGCGGCCTTTGCCCAAAGCGCTGCAGCAGTCACGAGCGTTTGCGCTGGATCTGGACCAGCAGCACAAGTCGACGCGGATCGAGCGGTGTTTGGTGCACCTGGATGCGGTGCACAATCCGGCCACGTGCTTCCATCTGTCGGTGAACTGGCTCAACTGCACCAACCATCTGATTGACGAGCTGGTGCGCGGCTGGGCGCGGATGGCCGAGCGCTGCGGCATGCGGCTGGTCGAGGCGCCGCGCGCGCAGGACTCGTCGGTTGAGGACAGCCACCCGTTCCACTCGCCCATCCACATTACGCTGGAGGCGCCGCCGCCGCACGCGTCGCGTATCTTTGATGACGCGTGGATTGCCGAGTTTGCGTTCTTTGGCGAGGATGAAAGCAGCGAGAGCGAAGACTTGGACTCGGGCAGCGATGGCGACGCCGAACGCGACCCGGCCACGCGACGTGTGCTGCGGCGCATGGCACAATGTATCCCGTCGTACCCGTTCGAGCGCGAGCTGCTGGAGGAGCAGGACTTTGTGCTGGACGTCGAGGCCGAGGCGAACTACCCAGCGGCCGCACGCGTCGCACGCGAGTACACGTACGACCGCGTCGGCCACCGCTTCACGCAGTACGTGCACCGGTCGGGGACTGCGTTCGTGCAGATCTGCGGGCCGGGTCAGTTCCTGTGGCTGAACAACTATCTATACACGTCGCATCAGAACCACGTGCGTCCGCCGCCGCAAAGCCAGCCCAGCGCCACGTCACTGGCCGGCGGTACTGGTGCTGGTGGTGCCGGCGCCGGCGGTGGTGGCAGTGGCGCGTCGCAGATGAGCCTGGGCACGTACGCGCGCAGCGACGGCGGGTCGGCAGCGCACGCGTCGGACGTGTCGGCGGTGTCGACGCCGCTGGGCAGCCGCTCGCTGGGCCGTCTGGCGCACGGCGCGTCGAGCAGCGGGCGCGCTGCGGCAGCAGCAGCGGCAGCGGCGGCAATGGCCGAGGCCGAGGTGCTGCCGGGCGCGGGTACGGCTGTGCGGTCGGCGCCGGTGTACTACCCGATGCGGCAGTCGCGCGAGATGTGGCCACACCAGGTTCTGTCGTCGCTGGCGCGGCACCGCACGCCCGAACGGAAGCTCTACATCCCAGCAGAGTATTCGATGCAGATTGTCGATGAGCTGGGACGCGTACCAGCGGACTTTGACTCGGTCAACGCGGCGGTGACGCGTGTGGCGGTCATGCGGGACGCGGCCGGCGGCGCACTGGCCGACGAGCGCGTGCCCCAGGCACACGCATCGTTTGGCGAGGCGCACGACCTGTTTGCGGGGCCGCAGGACGCGGGGCCCGATGCTTTGCGGGCGAACTTTATCGAGATCTGCAAGGACAAGAACAGCTTGGAGATGTTCTGGCAGCAGACGGTCCAGCGGTACCGCGACGCCTGGCGCGACCTCAAGTCGCCCGCAGTGCCGGCGGCCGGAGATCCGCAGCGCAACAAGCCGATGGTGGTGGATATGCTGAGTGAGGCAATGTGGCAGCCGCGGCGCCACCTGCCGCCAACCGCGTAGCAGACACAGCAGTTTTCTTAGCACAATGAATTGGAAAATGGGAGGGGATTTTAGATGTACTGCCGCGAGTTTTCCAGGGCCGACTCGATCTCCTTGGACGCAGGGTCCAGCGAGTGGCCGATCTGGAACTCGAGCGCGGCCTGGCGGCAGCGCCCCAGCTCCATGAGCGCACGGCCCATGCGGAAGTGGCCCTTGCCCCAGCCGCGCTTCAAGCGGGTGACGACCTCGGTGTCCCAGTACGCCTCGGACGGGTGGCCCAGGCTGAGCAGACAGGCGGCGCGGTTCGACAGCATCACAGCGGCCTCCTCGACGATAGTCTGGCTGGGGTCCCACATGGGCCGCTGGGCGGCAATGTTCATGGCCTCGGTGTACTTTTGTGCGGCCTCAAAGTGGCACTGGGCGCGGAACATGTTGTTGCCGTCGAGCTTGAGCTTCTGGATGGCCTGGGCCATCTGCGGGTTGGGCGGCGGCAGCGCCATGCTGTTGGCGCCCAGCTGGCGCGCGAGAAAGTTGTGCGACGAGTAGTCGCAGTCGCAGTCGGCGCACACCTGCTTCTTGTGCTGGGTGCAGTGCAGCAGCCCGTCGATGAGCGTGGCCGCCGGGAAGGACGGCAGCTCGTGTGCGACGGCGTCCTTGGCCGTGGGGAACACGGGCCGGGGGCCGAACGGTGCGGTGCCGGGCATCTCGGATGTGGGTTTGAAATGAAAGAGACGGTGAATTGACGATGCAGCGGCAGAGAGAGCAGGTTGTGAGCTGGGGCATTCTCCAAGGGGGGATCCAATGGGCGCGCGCCCAGTCAACGAGCCTACTGCCGGCATCACGTGCAATCAAGCCTCCTGGGAAATTGAATTTGATTTTTAGAATTTTCCGAGATATCCGCCGCGTGCGTCTGGAGTGCGGAGACAATGTGCGCACTATTTTCGGAGAGACTTCGAAGGAAGAACATAAAGTATGCCCACGCCTTCTGCAAAAAGCGCCAGGGCCGATTAAGGGGGGAGAGGATAAAAAGGCATTTCTTTCCTCTTACTGCGCTCTTTCTGTTGTCAAAACACCTTGGCATTTACGAGTTTTTCCGCCCAGGTGTTGTGTTTTCTAGTTCTCCAGTATTTCATTTTCTGCATATCCACAAGTACATAATATCTTTCAGTTGCAATAGACGGGACGCGATGCGGATACTTGCTTGGCTCGGCATAGCGGCGATTAGTCGGCTGGCAGGCGTGGCGCGGGCGCGATCGACGAGCGACAGCATCCCGGTGGTGTCGCAGTACGAGTTTGTGGCCGACCCCGTGGTGCACCGGTTCGGCGAGCATGCGCCGAACAAGCGGTCGTTCCACGAGCGGCAGGAGCTGGCGGCGATGATTGCGCCGGGGACATTCCACGTGGCGCTGCGCGCATACAACACGACGTTTGCGCTGCTGGTGGAGCCCAACAACGACCTGGTGCACCCGGACGCACGCACGACGCACACGCGGCACGGCGGGCGGCGACGGCGGCGCGCGGGCATCGACACCAGCGACATTGGCGTGTTCCGCGGGCACGTGCTGCGCACCGGCGGGGTGCGCGCGCGCGACGCGTCGGCGAGCCTGCTAAAGTGGGCGCAGCAGCGGGACACGTACTCGTTCGACCGCGGCGACTCGTGGGTGCGGCTGGCGGTGTTCCGCGACAGCGAGGGGCGCGCGGCGCTGGACGGCACGTTCAGCGTGGGCGGCGAGACGTACTACGTGCGGCCGGCGCGCACGTACGGGCGCACCAAGCGCGGGGCGGATCCGGAGCTGAGCACGCCGATGGCGCGCGACCCGGAGCTGCGGCTGGCGGCGACAGTGGTGTACCGGCAGTCGGACCTGCGACGCGAGCACGGCGCGGCGCGCGGGCAGACGCGGTGCGGGGCGCAGCGGCTGGCGGGCAGCGACGTGGCGCCGCCGCGGCTGCAGCCCGGCGACCCGTTCCATCCGCTGCGCGAGCTGGCGCAGCTCCAGCGGCGCGCCACGTTCGACAGCAACCAGGAGGCGCTGGACGCCGGGTGCATTTCGGCGCGCAAGGTGCTGTACATGGGCGCGGCGGCGGACTGCACGTACGTGACAAAGTACCACACGCAGGACGGCGCGCGGCAGCAGATCCTGAGCAACTGGAACCAGGCCAGCGCGGTGTACGAGCGGCAGCTCAACGTGGCGCTGGGGCTGATCGAGCTGCAGATCGAGGAGCTCACATGCCCGGCAGCCGTCGATTCGGGCGCGGCGTGGAACCGCGCGTGCAGCGACTCGTACGGGATCGACAGCCGGCTCAGCGACTTTAGCGCGTGGCGCGCGGCCAAGGGCGCGGACGGGTGCGGGCTGTGGCATCTGATGACCAACTGCCCGACGGGCACCGAGGTGGGGCTGGCGTGGCTGGGCACGCTGTGCACGGCCACGGCGTCGTCCAACACCGTGCAGGGCGGCGTGTCGTCGGGCACGGGCGTGTCGGCCGTGTCGCGCGACGAGTGGAAGGTGGTCGCGCACGAGGTGGGCCACAACTTTGGCGCCATGCACGACTGCACCAGCCAGGAGTGTCCCTGCAGCGGGTCCAGCTGCAACCAGTGCTGCCCCTGCAGCGACGCCTGCGACTGCGCGGCCAAGTTCATCATGAACCCGACCAGCCCCGTGGGCTCGGACGACTTCAGCCCGTGCTCGCTGCGCAACATGTGCAAGACCATTGCCGGCGCCGGGCAAAAGTGCCTGCAGGACCCCGGCAAGCGCGCGACGCTGAGCGTGGGCATGTGCGGCAACGGCATCAAGGAGGCCGGCGAGGAGTGCGACTGCGGGTCGGGCGACGAGTGCGCCAACGACCCGTGCTGCGACGCGGCCACGTGCAAGCTCAAGGCGGGCGCGCAGTGCGCCGACACCAACGACCTGTGCTGCAGCCAGTGCCGCATCCGCAGCCGCGGCTCGGTGTGCCGCGCAAAGTACTCCGAGTGCGACATTGCCGAGACCTGCGACGGCGCGTCGCCCGACTGCCCGGCCGACGTGCACGTCGCGGACGGCTCGGCCTGCGGCAACGGCACCGCGCTCAAGTGCGCGTCCGGCCAGTGCACGTCGCGCGACGCGCAGTGCCTGGCGCGCGGCGGCGCCGAGGGCCTGTCCAAGCGCTGCACGCTCAACATGGCCGGCGACCTGTGCGACTTCCAGTGCGCCCACCCGAACAACGCGCTGGGCTGCGTGTTCATGTCCGGCAGCTTCATCGACGGCACCGACTGCGGCTTCCACGCGCGCTGCCGCGACGGCAAGTGCAAGGGCGAAAACGGCTTCTACCAGTTTCTGCTGCTGTTCCAGCGCAACTTGGCCGTGTCCGTGCCCGTCACCATCGTTGTTGGCCTGGTCATTGTCTCCATTCTGCTGGTCGCCTGCTGCCGCTGCTTTGCCTGCTGCCGCCGCTTCCGCCCGCAGCGCATGCGCCCCAAGACCGCCTTTGTCGTTGCCCATCAACCGCCGCCGCCGCCCCCTGGTACTGTGCTGACGCGCAACGCCGCCCCAGGCGCCGTGCTGACCCGCAATCCGCAGAACCAGCACCACCACTCTACACCGCCGCCGTTCTCGCCCGTTGCCCACCAGAATCTGTCTCCGTCTGCTCACCCGGGGGCCGCTGCTGCACAGCCGCACCTTAACCTGTACCAGCACACTGACTCCTATCCACCCCAGGAGCCGTACCAGCACCAGGAACCGCATCAATACCACGAGCCCTCGCGCGGCCCGCTGGCCGGCTGGGTTGATCCGGCACCCTACAACGGCGGCGGCCGCGCCCACCTGGAGACGCCGATTGCCCGCGCCGATCATGACGCCTACCCAATGGTCGATCTGAGCGGCCGCCGCCCGCGCACAGACGCCGAACCCGACATCTACTCCACCCGATACTGATACGTTTCTTTTTATTTCCATTTGGTGATGACGCCATCGCATAGAATCCCTTCGAAAAAAAATGGCCCCGATTAGCTTTTGAAAGACTGGTTCGCGCGTGACCTTTCCTCTGCGATTCGCCAATGACTCACTCAGAGTTGTTCCGCATGGCTCTTCGGCCTTCGGACAAAAAACGTCTTGTTTTACCTGTTTGAATTTCGATACTCTATTTTTTCGAAGCTACAATTTTCTCTTGCGCATTTAGCGTTAGTTTGCTCTTACCCCTTCCACCAGCTCTTCTTTTTTACCAACCTTTTGCGATGGCGTCTATACGAGTGTGTACTGCGACTCTTGCCGCGCTGGAAACCTCCAGCACGCTTGTTGATTGCAAGGGCGATCGCCCCGCGGCCATCAGCATTCCCGCGGCGTGTCCGCGTCGCGTGTCGTTCAACCTGGGCGGCAACCGCGTGCTGCAGCTGCCCAGCAACACGGCGCTGGCCAAGATCACGCTGGCACGCAGCCGACACTTGGAGGCCGAGGGCTCGCCAGACCACGACGCGCCGGCACGCACGCTGCTGCCGCGCGGCGCGTCGGCCGAGCTGCTGGACTCGCAGTGCAACATGACCGCACTGTGCGTGCAGCGCGGCCATATCCGTCCGATGAACGCCGATGCGCCTGGCGCCCACTTGGCTCCGCCGCGCGGCGTGCTCAAGCCGTTTACGCCGTCGCCGGTCAACCTCGAGTTCCTGCTCCACGGCCTGCCCGAGTCGGCCAGCCGCGATCCAAGCGACGACGAGGCCGAGCCGGCGCGGGACGAGCGCGAACGCGAGCACACGCCCGGGCGCAAGGCCAGGAAGACGGCGGCCAAGAAGAAAAAGAGCCGCGGCAAGCACGGCGCCCTGGCCAAGCACGGCCGAAAACGCGCGGCAGGCAAGCCCGGCGCGGCGGCGCTGCCCGGCGCCCTGCCGCTCCCAAGACCAATACCAATAACCATGTAATTCTTTATGTACTTTTTTCCACTTGCTTTGACAAATCTTATTGCTTTTGGTCTTCCAAAAACTTCATCAGCAGGTTGGTCCGTCGGCGCTCCACGGTCCGCGCGCGCTCCGGATCGTACGTGACCCCGTGCTGCTCGGGGCTCTCGTACAGCCGCCAGCTGAATTTGAGCCCGCCGCGGATGCGGCTGGGCTTGTCGGCGGTCGGCTTGCCGCGCCAATGCAGGATTCCCCAGGCGCGGCCATGCGTGGGCCCGCCCTCGTGCCACTTGTAGCGCACCCGGTGGATCTGGTAGTAGCAGCCCTCGAAGCCCTTTTCGAACCAGTGGTGCGGCATCACTTTGGCGGCGTTGGCGCCGCTGCGCTGCACGTTGAGCAGTTCGTATAGCGTTTTGGGCTTGCTCGCAAACGTCACGGCTGGCGGGACGCCGTCCTTTGTCAGAATCTTGGCGGCCAAGCTCGACATTTTCAACGAGTCTAAATGAAGCGAATTACTTTAATAAAATGCGCGCTGCTGGTTAGGATAGGATCAAGAAAAAAGCCAAAGCGATAAAAACCCACTTCTTTTCGGATCACGGACGATCAGATTCCGGTCAATAAATTTTTAAAATAAGGGCAGTTGATCCGGGCCTTTCGCCTTCTTGCCGTTTAACACAATTTCGCACTTTTCTCAAGCTACTAGAGGACAATGGCGCGGCAGGTAGAGTTCCGGAGTGCCGACGACAGCGCAGTACCGGCAGCCACGGCGGCCGAGCCGGCCCAGGCTTCGGTCAAAAAGGCCAAAAAGACCAAGCACGACTACCGGGCGCGGGCGCAGAGCCTGCGGGCGCAGCGCATGTCGCTGCCGATCTACAGCGCACGGGCGGCGATTCTGCAGCAAGTGCGCGCGCACCCGACGGTGGTCGTGGTGGGCGAGACCGGGTCGGGCAAGACGACTCAGATCCCGCAGTACCTGCTGGAATCGGGGTTTGCCGAGTACGGGCGCACGTGCATTGCAGTCACGCAGCCGCGGCGAGTGGCAGCCACGTCGATTGCGCAGCGCGTGTCCGAGGAGGTGGGCACGCCGCTGGGCGGGCGCGTCGGGTACACGATTCGCTTTGAGGACTGCTCGTCCGACAAGACGCAGCTCAAGTTCTGCACCGACGGCCTGCTGCTGCGCGAGATCCTGGCCGACCGCTTGCTGCGCAGGTACACGGTGGTGATTCTGGACGAGGCTCACGAGCGCACGCTGCGCACGGATATTCTGCTGGGCATGCTGCGCGACATCCAGAAGGAGCGGCGGCGAGTGGCCGAGCTCAACGCGGCGCAGAGCGCGGACGAATGTAATGTTGAGGAGCAGGAGCCGGATACTCGGCGCGATCGCCGGTCCACGGGCACGCATATAAAGTTTGGCGATGCAGGGGGCTCGGATGCAGGGGACCCGGATGCAGGCGCCGGGGGCACGGGTGAGTCGCGGGCACCGGTTATGGACGAGGTGCACGGCGACGTGACCGGCATTGGCGAGCTTAAGATTATCGTGATGAGCGCAACGCTGGACGCCGAGCGGTTCTCGGCGTACTTTGACGACGCGCCGGTGCTGTACGTGGCCGGGCGGCAGTTCCCGGTGACCACGTACTTTGCGGCGACGCCGCAGTCCGACTACCTAGACGCAGCGCACCTGGCGGTGCTGCAGATCCACTGCGAGACGGCGCCCACCAGCGGCGACATCCTGGTGTTTCTGGCCGGCCAGGAGGACATTGAGAACGTCGAGCGGCTGCTGCGCGAGGCGGCATTGCAGCTGCCCCGCGGGAGCCCGCGGCTCGAGGTCTGCCCGATGTTTGCAGCGCTGCCGGCGGCGCAGCAGGCGCGTGTGTTTGCGGCGGCGCCCGCGGGCGCGCGCAAGGTGATTCTGGCGACCAACATTGCCGAGACCAGCCTGACGATCCCAGGGATCCGACATGTGGTCGACTCGGGCGTGCACAAGGTGCGCGGGTTTGACGCGCGCGTGGGCGAGTCGCTGCTGGTCGAGCCGGTGAGCCGGGCGTCGGCGCGGCAGCGGGCCGGGCGCGCCGGGCGCGAGGCGGCGGGGTTCTGCTACCGGCTGTACACCGAGGCAGACTTTGCGCAGCTGGCCGAGGACAGCGTGCCGGAGATCCGGCGGTGCCGGCTGGCGGCGGTAGTGCTGCAGCTGAAGGCGGCCGGTGTCGACGATGTGCTGGCGTTTGGGTTTATGGACCGGCCGCCGCGGCGCGCGCTGCGGCACGCGTTGCTGGAGCTGTTCGCGCTGGACGCGCTGGACGACAGCGGCGCGCTAACAACGCTGGGGCGCTGGATGGCCGAGTTTCCACTAGACCCTGCATACGCCAAGGCGATCCACGCGGCACAGCAGCTGGGCTGCACACGCGAGGTCCTGGACGTGGTGGCGCTGCTGTCGGTGGACAGCCTGTTCTTCGTGCCGGCCGACAAGCGCGACGAGAGCCAGGCTGCACAGGCAGCGTTCCGTGCGCGCTCGGGCGACCACCTGACGTATCTGAGCCTGCTGCACGCGTACACGCGCGTCGATGGCGACGCGGCGTGGTGCCACGAGCACTTTGTCAACCGCCGGTCGATGCGCCACGTCCTGGACGTGCGGCGGCAGCTGACGCGGCTGTGCCTGCGCCTGCAGATCGATCCCGAGCGCTCGTGCGGCGCCGACGCGGACGCCGTGCTGCGCTGCTTCCTGGCGGGCTTTTTCCACAACTGCGCGCTGCTGCAGCCCGACGGCTCGTACCGCGCGCTCAACGGCTCGCAGACCGTGCATGTGCATCCGGGGTCGGCGCTGTTTGGCCGCCGCGTGCCGGCCATCTTCTACGACCAGCTGGTGTTCACCAATCGTCTGCATGCGCGCGCCGTGTCGGCCGTGGACCCGCTGTGGATAGCGCAGGCCGCGCCGAAGCTGTACGGGCGGATCGCCCACGCCCCGTCGGCCTGACGCACACTTCGCCGGAGCTAATTAATTGCCGATCGCGCGTGATCAGATCCTGCCCGCCCCGATTCCAAGCGCTTCGATCCCACTTCCAGGTTTGTTTTTTTTCTTTTGACGTTTTGCGCATTCTCGCCAATCTACACATATTTTCAAACCCTCGCCAGATTCACCAGAGACTGAGATGGCGCTCCGTGTTCCGCAATCGGCCGGCCCGCAGCTGTTCAAGGAGGGCTACAAGAACCTGCAGGGCCTGGAGGAGGTGATCCTGCGCAACATCGAGGCGACAAAGGAGATGAGCGAGATCACACGCACGTCGTTTGGGCCCAACGGGCGCAACAAGATGGTGGTCAACCACCTGTCCAAGCTGTTTGTGACTAACGACGCGGCCACGATTATCCGCGAGCTGGACGTGGTGCACCCGGCGGCCAAGCTGCTGGTGCTGGCGAGCCAGCAGCAGGAGGCCGAGGCCGGCGACGGCACCAACTACGTGGTGATCCTGGCCAGCGAGCTGCTGCAGCGTGCCGAGCCGCTGCTGCGCATGGGCCTGCACCCGTCGGAGATTGCGCGCGGCTTCGAGCGCGCCATGGACGCGGCGCTGGCGCAGCTGGAGACGCTGGCGGTCGACGAGGTGCGCGCGTGGCGCGAGCGCGGCGAGCTGCTCAAGGCCGTGCGCACGGCCGTGGCGTCCAAGCAGTACGGCCAGGAGGACGTGCTGGGCCCGCTGGTGGCCGAGGCCGTCGAGGCCGCCATGCCTGCCAGCCAGGCGCGGTTCAACGTCGACAACGTGCGCGTCGTCAAGGTTATGGGCGGCGGCCTGGCGCAGAGCCGCGTGGTGCACGGCATGGTGCTGCCGGCCGCGCCCGAGACCGTGGCGCGGCGCGCGCGGTTTGCGCGCGTGGCGGTGTTTGCGTGCCCTGTGGACATGGGCCAGACCGAGACCAAGGGCACCGTGCTGCTGCACAACGCCGGCGAGATGCTGGACTACACCACCGGCGAGGAGGCGCAGATGGAGACCGCGGTGCGCGAGCTGCACGACGCCGGCGTCAAGGTCGTGGTGTGCGGCTCGGGCGTCGGCGACCTGGCCATCCACTACCTGAACCGCTTCGACATGGTGGCCGTGCGCTGCCCGTCAAAGTTCGACCTGCGCCGCCTGAGCCGCGTGGTCGGCGCCAACCCGCTGGCGCGCTTCGGCGTGCCCACGCCCGAGGAGATGGGCTACTGCGACGAGCTGCGCACCGACGAGATTGGCGGTGACCGCGTTACCGTTATCCGCCAGTGGTCATCTGACGAGCTGGCTGCGAGCGGCGTCGCCGACGAGCGCCCGGCGTTCGCCGATCGCGTGCAGCGGTCGCCGCTGGTCACCGTGGTGCTGCGCGGCGCCACCGTCAACGCGCTGGATGACGCCGAGCGCGCCGTCGACGACGGCGTCAACGTCGTCAAGTCGCTGACCAAGGACGCGCGCCTGGTGCCTGGCGCCTGCGCCGCCGAGATGGAGCTGGCGCGCCATGTGCAGGATCTGGCCGACCAGACTCCCGGCATTGCGCAGCACGCCATCAAGGCCTTTGCCCAGGCGCTGCACGTGTTTGCCCGCACGCTGGGCGACAACGCCGGCGTCGACAGCACCGCGCTGGTGGCCAAGCTGATAGCCGCCCACCACGCCGCCGCCAACGAGGGCCTGCGCGGCCCGGCTATCGGCATCGACGTCGACTGCGAGCACGAGCCGCGGCTGCTGGATGCCCAGCAGGCCGGCATCCTGGATCCGCTGGCCGTCAAGCAGTGGGCCATCCGCTATGCCACGCAGGCCGCCACCACCGTGCTGCAGGTCGACCAGATCGTTATGGCCAAGACTGCCGGCGGCCCGAAGCTGCCCAAGCAGCAGGGCCACTGGGACGACCAGGACTGAAAAAAGCTTAGAGTGCTGCCATTTATTTTGCTGCAGGGGCTGGTTTTCTAAAAAAAGAACGACTTGTTTTTAGCCATCATGGAAGCGGGTACATGGGATATGGCCGTGTTTGTATCACGCAAAGTACATGGCGCAGCC
>JANBPA010000166.1:5997-27170 GCA_027575275.1 Coemansia sp. RSA 2711
CACCATGGGGCTTGGTAAACAACATTTGAACAGCCCCCGTTTGGTCGTGGGAACCGAGTATCTGAATATCCCGCCGATGTTGCAAATAGTGGCACAACTCGAATCTCTGGCTGCTGCATACCAAAAAAGCCACAGCCGCTGCTTTCTTGAACGCGCCCAGAGCGGTTTTTTAAGCAGGGCTGCTGGTTTTTATTGCAGGTAGATAGGCATGTGTGCTTGTGACGGCTAATGTTGCTATAAAAAGTTAGCACCGTAGATTTGGCTCGACATTTGCACACTTCATACACGCCAATAGCCACAAAGTTTATTGATACAGCCAGCCAGCTAACTTGCACTAATTTTAAGCAATGGATGCACGGTCTACACAATGCCCAGCCGACATTGGTTGAATAAGGCGATTGCGATCTATGCAAAATTGGCCAGCCACCAAAAAACCTATTACGGCAACTTGCTCCACAATTCCGAGCTGGATCCGTTCACACCCATTCTTCCAAGCATGGCGTTTATGGTGGGAGCAAAAGAAAAAAATGAGGGACCTCGGAAGTGCCTCTTACTGCTGCCGTGTCCTCAACGCCAGCGACAAGCCAAGCAACATCCCTGAATACAGTCTCTTCGTTCCAGTTCTATTTGTATATGTTTTAAGCTTGTTTTCTTTAACTTATTAAATATGGCCCCCGATTCTATTGAATTGCAAACGCCCGAGGCCGAGCGCAGCGCCAGTCACACGAGCATCGATTCGGCGAAGCACAGAGTCCCGCCGCTCCGCTTCGTGCTGCTGGTGTTTGCCGCCGTGCTATTTGTGTTTATAGCTGGCTACGATTTTGCTGCATCGGCAGTAGCGCTGCCGATTATTGGCGTCCGCTTTAGCAAACTCTCGACGGTCAACTGGGTGGTCGTCGCCTACATGATCCCGTTTGCGGCGCTTGCACCGTCCGTGAACAAGTTGGCGGCCATTTGCGGCTCTCGCATCGCGTTGGTCGCGTTTGGCGTGCTCCACATTGCCGGATCCGCAATGAGCGGCGCCGCACAAGGGATGCCGCTAATGCTGGCCGGCCGTGTTATTGCCGGCGTCGGCGCGTCTGGAACGGCGATTATTCCGCTAATTGCCGTTGAGGAAGCAGGATCCAAGGGACAGCGGCTGCTGGGCGTCCGGGCGTTGCTTGGCGGCTGGCTTGTGGGTGCGGTTATCGGGCTAATTGCTGGCGGCTGCTTGGCTACGTGGAAGTCGTGGCGCTGGGTCTTTTACTTTGATATCCCAGTTTTAGCCGTGGCTCTGCTTCTGGGCGTCTTTGCCATCCGGCTTTCCAAGGACCAAGGCTCCAAGCTGGAGCTGCTAAAAAGCGTCGACGTGCTGGGCACGGTTTTTGTTGCCGGCAGCGTGCTGACATTGGTACTGGCTCTAAACTACGGAGGCAACCTGTTCCAGTGGTCGTCCAGCGTAGTTATCACGCTGCTGGTTCTAGCCGTGTTCCTATTCCTCGTGTTTGTATTCATCGAGATCAAGATGGCCGCGGAGCCGATTCTGCCCTCGGCCATGTTCAAGACGCGTACGGCGGCCGCGTTGCTGGCCATCCAACCGTTCGTTGGCATTGCTACGTTTGCGCCCGTTGTGTACCTGATTCTGTGGTACAATGTAGTCAAGCTCCAGTCGTCAGAGGCAACCGGCACGCGGATGCTGGCCGTGGCGCTCACTGCCCTAGTGGTGACATTGGCGGTCGAGTTCGTGGTGTCAACGTTTAAGCGCTGCCGGCCGCTGGTGTATGCGTCAACCCCGCTTATGGCACTGGGCTGCGGCCTGCTAATCATGCTTAACGAGGACACCAACCGCAACCTCCCAGTTGTATTTATGGTTCTGCTGGGCGCAGGCATCGGGCTGTCGCTGCAGCCGCACTTTATCATGATTCACGGCGCCTCGGCGGCCGGCTCGATGGCCCGCGTAGTCACCTCGGTCCTGTTTCTGCGCGGCTTGGGCAGTGCCGTGGGGATTGCGCTGTTCAACGCGGTGCTGCAAAACAACCTGTCGACTAAGCTGGCCGAAGTCGTGCTTCACCACCCGTTTTACGCGCAGTACATAATCATGTCGATGGACAACTCGGACATTATGCGGCTGTCCAGCGTGCCGCAGTCAGTGCGCACCGCAGTCATCGAGACCAACGCGAAGGGGTTCAAGTCGATATTCATTGCGTGTCTTGTCTTTGCCGCAGTGACTGTGCCGCTGCTGGCTTTTATCAACCGCAGGCGCCGGTGATTTTCCCACGCATGCGATTTGAAATTTAATCAGTCATCAAGAAGGTGAATCATCTCCGATCAGCCTTATAAAAAAAACTGACCGAGCTTTAGGCGCAAAGACGACCAAGCAAGAAAAAACCCACCCCTCTTCCTGCTTTCCGCTTTTCTGAAATAATAAACCATTGCAAATCGTGAAAGCAACGTTAGCCAGTGCACGAAAAGAACAATGTCGGGAACAGAAGGTAGGTCAGAGCAAGGGACTGCTCAAAAAGCCTGCTTGCGTGTATGCGACAAATCCAGCTGAACAAACCCAAATTTAAAACATTTAGGGAGCGGACAGGTGTCCTTCCCGCGCGAGGAAGAGAAGGTGTTGCAATATTGGCGCGAGATCGACGCGTTCAAGACTTCGGTTAAGCTGTCGGAGGGCCGCAAGCCGTTCTCGTTCTACGACGGACCGCCGTTCTGCACGGGACTGCCGCACTACGGGCATCTGCTGGCGGGAACCATCAAGGACATTGTGACCCGGTTTGCGCACAACACCGGGCACTATGTTGAGCGGCGGGCCGGCTGGGATACGCATGGGCTGCCGGTCGAGCACGAGATTGACAAGAAACTGGGCATCAGCGGCAAGGATGATGTCATGGCGCTGGGTATCGACAAGTACAACGACGAGTGCCGCGGCATTGTCATGATGTATGCCAATGAGTGGCGCGAGACCGTCGAGCGTCTGGGCCGCTGGATTGACTTTGACAACGACTACAAGACGCTGAACGTCTCGTTTATGGAGTCCGAGTGGTGGGCGTTCAAGCAGCTGTTCGACAAGGGCCTGGTGTACAAGGGCATGCGCGTTATGCCGTACTCGACGGCGCTATGTACGACGCTGGCCAACTTTGAGGCGACGCAGAACTACAAGGATGTCAGCGACCCGTCGGTTGTTGTGGCCTTTCCGCTAAAGAACGAGCCCGAGGTGAGCCTGCTGGCATGGACGACTACGCCGTGGACTCTGCCGAGCAACTGCGCGCTGTGCGTCCACCCCGAGTTTGAGTACGTGAAGATCCGGGATGGCCAGACGGGCAGCGTGTATGTGCTGCTCGAGAGCCGCTTGAGCGAAATATACAAGGACGTGAAGAAGGCCAAGTTTGAGGTCCTGGGCAAGATGAAGGGCCAGGACATGGTTGGCCTCGAGTACGAGCCGCTGTTTGACTTTTTTGTGCCCAAGCTCAAGGACACGGCGTGGCGCGTGGTGGCTGATCCGTACGTTACGGACGACAGCGGTACGGGCATCGTACACAATGCGCCGGCGTTCGGCGAGGACGATTACCGCGTGTGCGTGCAGCACAAGATTATCTCGCCCGACGGCTTCATCCCTAACCCGGTCAAGGACAAGGGCGACTTTGATCAGACCGTTGGACCGTTTGCTGGCATGTACGTCAAGGACGCGGATAAGCCTATCATTAAGGACGTCAAGAACCGCGGGCGGCTGGTGCACCAGGGTACGATTGTGCATAGCTATCCGCACTGCTGGCGCTCGGACACGCCGCTGCTGTACCGCGCGGTACCGTCGTGGTTTGTGCGCGTAACGCACGTCACCGACAAACTGCTGGCGAACAACGAGTCGACCCACTGGGTGCCGTCGTTTGTCAAGGAGAAGCGGTTTGCCAACTGGCTGGGCGGCGCACGCGACTGGAACGTCTCGCGCAACCGCTTCTGGGGCACGCCCATCCCGCTGTGGGCCAGCGAGGACATGGAGGAGATTGTGTGCGTGGGCTCGGTGGCCGAGCTGGAGGAGCTGACCGGTGTGACGGGCATCACGGACCTGCACCGCGACAAGATCGACCACCTGACCATTCCGTCGCGCCAGGGCAAGGGCACGTTGCGCCGCATCGAAGAGGTGTTTGACTGCTGGTTTGAGTCCGGCAGCATGCCGTATGCGCAGAAGCACTATCCGTTCGAGAACAAGGAGGAGTTTGAGCAGACGTTCCCGGCCGACTTTATCTCCGAGGGCATCGATCAGACGCGCGGCTGGTTCTACACGCTGCTGGTGCTGTCGACGCTGCTGTTCGACAAGCCTGCGTGGAAGAACCTGATTGCCAGCGGTCTGGTGCTGGCTGCCGACGGCAAGAAGATGAGCAAGCGCCTGAAGAACTACCCTGACCCGACGCTGGTGCTGAAAAAGTATGGCGCCGATCCCCTGCGCCTCTACCTGATCAACTCGCCGGTGGTGCGCGCCGAGACCCTCCGGTTCAAGGAGGAGGGCGTCAAGGAGATTGTGTCGCGGGTGCTGCTGCCGTGGTACAACGCGTTCCGGTTCTTTGAGACGCAGGTGGCGGTGCTGAAGAAGGACCACGGCGTCGCCTTTGGGTACAACCCGCACGAGAAGACTGACAACATCATGGACAAGTGGATGCTGGCGTCGGTGCAGAGCCTGATCCAGTTTGTGCGCGAGGAGATGGCCGCGTACCGCCTGTACACGGTGGTGCCGCGGCTGCTGGAGATGATCGACCAGCTGACCAACTGGTACGTGCGCTTCAACCGCAAGCGCCTGAAGGGCGACGACGGCGTTGAGGACGCGACGCACGCACTGAACACGCTGTACGAGGTGCTGCTGACCATGTGCCGCCTGATGGCTCCGTTCACGCCGTTCATCACCGAGAACATGTACCAGTCGCTCAAGGCGTATTTGCCTGCCGGCTTCTTTGAGGGCGACGCGCGCTCGCTGCACTTTGTTTCCTTCCCCGAGGCGCGTCAGGAGTACTTCAACACCGAGATCGAGCGCGCCATGTCGCGGATGCAGGCCGTCATCGAGCTGGGCCGCATCATCCGCGAGCGCAACAACATCTCGCTCAAGAAGCCGCTGCTGGAGCTGGTCGTTGTCCACCCCGACCCCGAGTATCTGGACGACGTGCGTGGCCTGTCCCGGTATGTCGTTGAGGAGCTGAACGTGCGCAAGCTGGAGCTGACTTCCGACGAGGCCAAGTTCGGCATCAAGTACCGCGCGGAGGCCGACTTTAAGAAGCTAGGCGCCAAGCTGCGCAAGGACATGCCGCGCGTGAAGAAGGCGCTGCCGGACGTGCCGTCGGCCGAAATCAAAGCGGCGCAGGACGGTGGCAGCCTAGTTGTCGACGGCATCACGCTGGCTGCCGACGACTTCAACGTGGTGCGCTACTTTGACGCGCTGTCACTGGAAGAGACCAGCCGCAAGTTTGAGGAGGCCACAGACAAAGACGTGGTAGTGCTGCTGGATACTGAGACCTATCCAGAGCTGGAGCAGGAGGGCTTGGCGCGCGAGATCATCAACCGCGTGCAGCGACTGCGCAAGAAGGCCGGCCTGCAGCCGGTCGACGACGTCGCGTACTACTGCGCGATCACGCAGGACCCCGACAGCGCACTGGCGAGCGTCTTCAAGACGCAGGCCGAGTTCCTCCGTGAGAAGCTCAAGCAGGAGATGCTTGACATGTCAGAGAAGACCGAGGCGGCGTTTGTCGAGGAGGAGCAGGAGGTCAACGACTCCAAGTTTATGCTCGCCTTTGTCCGTCACAACTAGATAAGTACTGACTTTCAAATTGATCTATTCTCCTAATATATGCTGGTAACAGGTATTACACGTTCGGCTCCTTCTGGAAGTCGCCGTCGACGGCGGTGGCAGAGTATCCAGACTCGTCCGCCACAGTGAGGTCAATGTTGACCGACTGCAGCGCCTCGACGACCCACCGTGGCACGGTCTTTCCGAACCGTGTTTGCACGAAGCGGCGCACAAACTGCGGGTACCGGTCTTCGACAATGGCGGTGCGGATATCGCGCATCAGGCGCATCTGGAAGGCAATGTTGTGCACGGTGATCAGATGGCAGCCTGTGGTCTCCTTGGTGGCCGAGGTGTGCAAGTACGCGCGCGTGAACTGCGCACACGTCGGACAGTCGCAGTCGGGGTCGATGGGCGTGTGGTCATCGCGGTACTTTCCCTGGCGCAGAGCCAGTGAGCCCGTGCGCACCAGCGCGTTGCCAAAGCGTGCGGTGCGCGTGGGGAACACGCAGTCGTACATGTCGACGCCCAGCGCCGAGCACACGACCAGGTCCTCGGCGTAGCCAACACCCATGCAGTAGCGCGGTTTGGTGGTCGGCAGAATGTCAGTGGACAGGCTGACCATGCGCCAGAATGAGCCCTTGGCCTCGCCGCCGCTCAGCCCGCCGATCGCATAGCCCGGCGCCTCGCGCTTGACCAGCTCCTGCGCCGACAGTGTGCGCAGCCGCTCGTCCAGCCCGCCCTGGACAATGGGAAACAAGTTCTGCTCAGTTGGCCGCTTGTGCGCCTTGATCCCGCGATCCAGCCAGCGCAGCGACCGCCACATAGCCTCTTCGACGCGCGGCCCAGTGGTCAGCGACGACACCACGTCGTCCAGCTGCATCATAATATCGGCGCCAATCGCGTTCTGCAGCCCAATCGACATCTCGGGCGTCAGCATCATCAGCTTGCCGTCGTGCGGGTTCTCAAACTCCACGCCCTCCTCGGTGATGTTGGCCAGCTTCAGCAACGACACCATCTGGAACCCGCCGCTGTCCGTCAGCAGCCCGCGATTCCAGGCCATGAATTTGTGCAGCCCGCCGGCCTTCTCCAAAAGCTCGGGCCCCGGCTGTGACCCCAGATGGTAGGTGTTGCCTAGGATAACGTGGCAGTCCAGGCGCTCCAGTTGCCCGGTCGTGATGCCCTTTATCGTGCCCATCGTGCCGACGGGCATGAACATGGGCGTGTGCGCAGTGTAGTGCGGCAGGTGCATGCGCGAGGCGCGCGCCTTGGTGGTCGAGCATCGCGCCAGCACTTCGAACTTTAGCGCGGGGCTAGTGGACGACTCTAGTGGGGCGCCGAGGCGGGCGAATTCGTCGGTGGCGGTCATGGTGGCACGGACAGAGTAGAGCCGGATGTGGTGGTGTACGCCCTGGGGGCCAAGCACTGATCGACGAAGCGGCAGCACGGTTGAAGACAGCAAACCTAAGCGAAAGGCTGGTGCAAATACAGCAGGAGGGCAAAGGAAAAAAAAACATCGGCAGGCTTTCGACAGCCGATCGCAAAGCAGCCGTTTGTGATTTGATCCGCGATACGTCCAGGAACTGCTTTCATTTGCACCTGCCCTTTTCAGCGAGCTGCGCGAAAGTTGGGGAAGGAAGCCGCAATTTTTCTCACCCTCCTTTTTTGTCAGCAGGCCGTCATCTCGGCAGCGAGCTCAGCGCGACGGCGGCCGCAGTGGGGGTGTCAACCCCAGGCCCAAGGCCCGTCCACCGTCGCGAACCGGGCCAAAGAAGGCACCCGCGATCCGCACGGGTCGCGTGAGCGGAAGGGGTGTGGCTGCGGCAGGCTGGAGAAACCATTTTTCCATCGTCTTGAAAGGGGCGCGGCGCGCTAGCGAATGAAAGAGCAGCCAGGCACACACACACCTCGCAAGATCGTTTTCCGAAACGCCTTCCATTAAAAGGAGGGCGGTGCCTCCAGCCAATAACGTCGACGGGGCGATGAAGGATGTACTCAAGCATCAGCCGCCGCTCCATAGCATGAAAAAGGTCGCTCGACGTGCTAATGCCAGAGGTACACAGTCCGCGCAAGTACATGATTCAGCTCCTATGCACACAGCCGCACCCGGAATGTCCGTGCAGCGTGCAATCCACGCAGAGAAAGAAAGCAGCTGAGCAGCGCGCCTTTTTTGCTGGACTGCTGCCCGCATATTAAACAAACAGCAAAAGTGTCCACTCAGGTTGCACAGATGCATTTGTGGGTGGGGCAGGCGACCCGCTTACTTGCCACCGCAAGGACCCCCCGGCGTTTCCACGAATAGAAAGGTCAGTCACGCCTCGCCTCCGGGGCACGGCGCCAGCCCGAAAATTTTCGCACTTTGCTTTATTGCTCGTGCCCGTCGCGCATTATTTCGCTTCTTTTTTCTGCTCTTGGTCCTTTTGTGTTTAAATTTCTTGTAAATTTCCTGACGCGCCCGCCTCCGCCTTTACCGCCTTTTTCTTGTCCCTGCTTCCGGCCCTGTGGGGGAATAAGTTGCCGTTTTATCCGATAGGGACGTGTTTTTCATACACACACTTTCCTACCCTGCGCCTTTTTCCTGGTCGCAGTAGCAATCGGCGCTGCTCTGGTGGGGAGTCTGCACTGTTTGAGCTTGTCGCCAGGTCATGGTGCACGGCAATATACCGCAGCTGCCAGCGGCGATTCCGCTGCTAAAATCCTGCGAAAGTAAGTTGGTCTGTGATCTGGCTGATCGCACGGCTCCTGGGCACAGAGATCCAGCATCGCCGCATGTACTGATATGAGCGTGTGCCCAAATTAATGGTTCGATTGTAGGCTGTCGGCAGCGAAAAATCAAGTGCTCGGGCGACAAGCCCACTTGCGCGCACTGCGCACGACGCAACCAGCCTTGCATCTACCGGCGGTCGGCACGCTACAAGCGCCGCCTAAACTCGTCGGGCGCGAGCGTCAATGATGACCCGCTGGCCGCAGCGGCGCCAGGCGCCAAGCCGTACGCTCCGGACCAAGGATCTGCAGCCAACAATGGCGTAGTGGCATCGCCTTCCATGGGCCCTTCTTCTCAGAGCGCCGACAAGGGAACAAGCGGAGACAACATTCCGCTGGCCGCGCTTTTCGGCACGGCGCCCATGGATGAGTCCGAGATCCTGCCGCCGGCCATTCTGCAGAACATGAACCTGTGGATGAACGATTCGCTGCTGACCGCAGCCGCCGCCGCCGGCATCCCTAGTTTTGGTAGTGTGGCTTCCCAACCCGGCGCGGTAGAGTCGATGATGCCGCTATCGCTGCCCACATCGACGGCGGCCCAAGCGTTGGGCGCGGCATCACAGCCCGATCAGGGCCTCCAGGCCATGAATGGCGACCTGGGCCTGCTGAACAACCTTATACCAATGGACTTTGCCCTGGGCTTGCCCGCACTGGCTGGACAGCTCAACGCCGCCTCGAACAGCGCTTTTTCCAGCCCGCCGGGCACGCTGGACGGATACGGCTCGCTGGCCAACCTCAGCACGTTGCCGGCCAGCAACGGCAGCCGGCGCGCCGGCCAGACCTCGGACTTTTTACAGAATCTGAACCAGCAATTCAGCCAGCTGCAAGCGCCGGTGGCGGTGAACGGCTCGTATCCCGGCACTAATATCCACTCGCCGCTTTCGACAGCCTCGCCGAACCCCCTGCTTGGCACTGCAGATGTCGGCACGTTCACGCCGTTCCCCACAACGGCATTTGCCTCGCTGAACCTGGTTGGGTCGCTGGATGCACTGTCGAGCGCACAGGCGTCACCGGCTGCATTCGGAGTTAACAATGCCCCGGCATCTATCTCGGCCAACGTGGGCGCAGCCGCTGGGAGCATGCACCCCGTGTCAACCCCGACATCAGCTGCACTGGCGCTGGACTCGGTCATTCAACCCTTCCGCCAGCGCCCTTCACTCGGCGATTCCAACCCAGACAGTCTCCCGCGTCACAATACCATCCCGCTGTCACAGGGACGCAGGGTATCGCTCGCAGCCGGCACTCTTGCAGGCACGGCCTCGCAGCCCCCCTCGCGCATGCCGCTCAATATCGGCGAGGCCGCGGACAATGGGCTGGGCAATAATGCCAATCTGCAGGTCCCAAGCAATCTTGTGATGTTCAGTTCATCGCAGTCGCTGGCCTCTGCCGCGCCCAGCACGCCCATGCAGGCCCCCGCCCTGCCGCATTCGCCTGCGCTGACTGGCAGCAGCGGCCTCAAGCGGCCCTCGTCGGCCACCGACTTGCTGATATCGGCGCTGTCGTCGTCGGGCGCCGCTGCCGACAGCGATGCGCAGCGGCAGCCCCGCGCATCGGCGCCTGATATTGGCGCGCTTTCGGTTGACACAGGTGCGTCTTCGGCCATAGCCCCGGACGCTTTGCGGACCGACAGTCCTCGACTGGCGAAGGAGAGCCGCGTGCAGTCGCCGTCGTCGCCGCACAGCAGCGCCAGCGCCAGCGTCAGCACCATTGCTCAAATCAACAACGACAGCATCCCGCAGATGCTCAAGGACGCGGTGGCCGAGCACCCAGAACTTGGAAGCGCGGAGCTGCTTTACAATCTGCTGATCATCCACGTTGTCCACGACTGCACGCGCCTGGGAATGTACAACGCGCACTTGTTCTGGATGCGGGTCAAGCAGTACAAGCTGCCAAAGTTTCACCTGTTTGCGTCGATTGCCGATGCCAGCCGCTCGTGGACGCTGCCAGACGAGCTGCGCATGGCGTTGCCGCCGAACCTGGATGAGACGTGCTATGCGCTGGCCACCAGAGACGCACCCGTAGACGTGTCTAATGCCAACGTGCTTTCGGCCGTCGGCCTGCTGGTTCTAGCCGCGTACGAGTTCAAGTCGGCGCGGTTTGCGCCCATGGTCGAGCACAGCTGCCTGGCGTACAAAATCATTGTCCACATAAAGTTCCGCGGCGCGCCGTTCCCGTGGCGCGGCGCCAAAAGGCGGCCCGATGCCAGCGGCGTAGACTGGAACTACCAGTTGCTGATCCGTGCGTTCTGGCGGCTGAGCATGGCGCTGTACTACTCGACCGAGATATTCCGGCTGGATGCGCCTGATGATCGCGAATTCTTGCCAGAGATCCCCGAACACGATGACTTTTTTGTCCGCCACGTGTTTGTGCCTGACGACAGCGAAGAGTTTGGCTTCCGCGCTGTGCTACCGCCGTACGAGGTCCGCGACACTGGCCGCGGCGACCTGACCAATATAATCTGCGAGCTGGTCATTAGGCAGTACAAGATCGCCAATCGCTTCAACCGAGTCCTGCGCGGCGAAAAGCCCAACGTATGGTACATCAACTACCTGCTCGAGTGGGACCGGCAGATGCTTGAATGGCGCGACAACCTGCCGGAATATCTCCGCGACAACCTCGACACCCTGGCCCGCGACACGCAGCCATTGAATGCTCGCCGCCGGCGAATCAACCTGTGGGGGCTAACCGAGAACGAGATGTGGCAGAAGCGGCACCAGTGGAACCAGGATGTAGGCCACACGATGGAGGTGCTCTACGTGCACATGCTGTTTGAAATGGCGCGGATCAAGGCCCACCGAATTGGCCTACTGATGCTACTGCATGAAGACCTGGGTACGGTGCGCAACTTCCAGTACTCGAATGCGTTCGCAGTCCAGGAGCTGCCCCGACTGGCCCACACCACGCCGCTTTCAGATTCGTATGAGGAGGACCGGGATCTATTCCGCTACTTTGCCGACGCGGCTGACAAGGCAGCAGCGCACGTCTACGACATGCTAAAGTTCAACCAGCAGTTTGGGTTCGATCTGCATGTGTACAACACAGTTATCATCAGCACGCTGCTGCAGGTCAGTCTGGTGTATGTGGGCCAGGTGCAGTCCCGGAACCCGCGGCTGGCCTGGCACGCGATGCTACGGCTGGCGCGCATTCTGGCCATGATTCGGTCACTCGATCGGTGGGGACCAGCATTGTACATTTTCACAAACATCCTCAAGGCGCTGGGCCGTCCCGAGCTGATCCTCCAGACGCCCAGTCCCGACACGCGCGCGCAGCTGGCCGCCGACACGCGCAAGCCTGCTGTTGCTGCGCCCGACCGTTCGATGTCGGTTGACTCGGCAGCCACCGGTGAGTCGACGACCTGCATGGATACTTGCTGCCGCAGCCCGACCAGCGCCGCCGTGGATGCCAGCGAGGCCGGATCCCGACACAGCAGCGCAAAAGGCAAGCGCAAGAACACGAGCGACGACGAGCACGGCGACGAGAAGCGGTACGAGTTTAGCGACCACCACCACGGCGATCCACAGTCGGTATCTTCGGTCACTGGTTCGCCCATTTCCGACGAGGAGGACGTCACCAATCCGTTCCCGCCGGATCATGTCATTTCGCACATTATGCGCGAGCAGAAGGTCAGCACGGCCACGTTCTTTTCGCCAACGCTGCCGGTTCTCGCCGCATCGTTGCTCCACACTAACAGCTCAAACTAAGGCTCGTCCCCTTTGATACAAGCATGGCCTGGCCATAAACCCCTCTTTCTTATATTCCTTATATATCATTAATAGCACGTTACAACCTGCGCGTGTTGGATGACGTAGGGCGCGCCGATCTGGCAGCCTTTCCCGGTTGGACGCCGATCGCCGTGATCAGATCAAGCACAGATTTGCTGAATGCCCAACTTTTTCGTTGCAATTTTTCTTCTGTCTTTCCAACTGCGTCGTTTAATAGAATTTGGCCAACTTTAGTCGAGGGAAAATGGAGGCGAACGTTGCACGGGCCGAGCGTTCGCTGGCGCTGTTGACGACGACGTTTCTGGCAAACACCGAGTCGGTGAAGGCCAACATTGCGCTGGTCCTGGAAACGATTCTGTCGCAAAACCTGTTTACATACATGGGCGCCACAGAGGTGTCGGCGGACACGGCCAAGCGCTACAGCAGCGCGATCCACAAATGGCTGGCGCGGATCAACTCGCTGGCGACCGGCAAGACGTCCGAGTCGCGGATGGCCGGCGTGCTGCTGATCAAGCACACGGCGCAGCAGTCGCCGCAACTGTTTGCCGAGAACGTCGGCAAGTGGACTACGGTGCTAGTGGGCGTGCTTGGCAAAGCTGAGATTACGCCGGTTGTGGAGGCTGTGTTGCAGACGCTGCTGGCTTTTGTCGATGCGGTGCGCGATATCCCCATGTTGCATCGCGAGATTGTAAGCGCCCAGGTACCGCGGATCAACCAGGCGATTCTGGCGCTGGCCGATAAGAACCCGGATCTGACAGGGCCGGTGCTGCAGATGCTTGAGCATATGGCCACATGGTTTCCGAAACTGTTTCGTCCGTCGATCGACAAGACCGCGGCGCTGTGTCTGCGGCTGCTGGACGGATCAGCGAGCCGTGCATCAGCGGAGCTGTGTGCGCAGGCAGCGCAATGTCTGGCGGCGCTGAGCTTGGCTGGTGGCCGGGTTGCCAGTGAGGAACGCTGGTTTGAGTACGTGCAGCAGGCGGTGGGCACAATCCAGCAGTGTATCGATCGGATCATGTGTGCTGAGACCGGCGATAGCGTGCAATCGGCATTTGCGTTGCCTGAGCTGGCCGACAATTTTGTCGTTGCAATACCGCAGGCGGCCGATCGCATCTCGGCAATGGCCGATGTGCTGGTGGCGCTGCTGACACAGCCAACAGCCGAGGATGTGGGTGTCCCGGTCGATGCTATTCTTGGCGCGGCGTCACGGCTGGCACTAGTTCCGGTGCGGGCGGCCAGCAGCAAGATGGCACGTGCGGAGCTTGACGTGGTGCCGGTGCTAGCGCCGCAGATCCAGCGCGCGTCTGTGCGCATTATGGCAGCGCTCGCCATCTCTCTGGGCAGTCTTATGTATCCCTATCTATCTGCTGTGGCCCGCGCGGCCACTGCGATCGGCACTCAGCAGATATCTAGTGCAGCTACCCGTGTGGCCCTGCACAACCTGCTGCAGCTGTATATCGAGCGCTACGCCTACGGGTTTGTTGTTCACTTGCCCTATGACCTGATCATTACGGCTGTTGGTGAGATATGTGTATACCAACGGAGCCAAGCGCCGCCACCGACTCTCGAGATCGTGCCGTCAAAGAAGCGCAGTGGAAGCGGGAAGGCGCGCGGCGCCAGCGCTCTCAGCGACGAGACGGCACCGGTAGCACATCTCCGCTGGGACGATACGACTCTAGCTGCGCAAGCCATGGTGCTGGCGTTGCTGCTGCACACGCCAACGATGCTGACCTCGGCGCTGCGCACACAGATCGACAGCCAAGTGCTCACACTACTGATGCTCTATGCGATTGGCGGCATCGAAACGCCGTTTGCCACACGCGAATCCGATGTGCCATACAAGGTGCAGCTGCTTCGCTGTCTTGAGGCCTCGCTGCTGTCACCGGATCCGTGGCAGCGTGCCATTGTGCCGCATGCAGTTGCAGTGTTTAACGCGAGTCAGAATGACCCGTCCCCGCGCGTGCGTGCCGCGAGTGCTGCGGCGCTGGTGGCAATTGACCCAATCATTCACTCGCGGCTTCCGGCGCAGCTGCGTGAGCCCGATACCGAGGAAAATATTTCTGAAGAGAAGCAGGTTGCTCGGATGGTTGCCGCTAGCGATGACAGCGTCAGCATTGAGGCAGTGCTGGCCGGTACCCAACTGGACAGCCCCTCTGATGATGATAACGAGGAGATGCAGGATGCAGATGGGTCTACTGATCATGCCAAGCGATTCCGGCGTGAAGAGCTGGAAGCAAATGTCTCGATGCTAGCCGCTAATACCCGGCCATTGGCTGGTCATTTGCCAGCGACCAATCCTTTGTCCACGCCGGTTGACCCGCTGCCATCATTGTCGCAGCCAAGCCAGCCGGCAGCAGTAGCAAAGCCAGTTGCTTCCCCGCCAGCACCGCGGTTTGACCCGGCCAAGCAGTTGGCAAAGTCCAAGCCGTTGGCAAAGCCCAAGGCTGCGCCGAGCAACGATGACGACGATATTCCCGACATCGTTATGGAGGGATCGGACTCAGAGGATGAATAGTCAGCTCAGCATTACATGAATAGAGAAATTGTTTGGCCTAGTTGGTCACATGGCGAATGTAGTAGAATGGCAGCCCATACACACCGTAGCCATTTGCCTTGGCCAGCTTGGCAAAGCCCTCGGTCTCCACTTGGTGCTGGAACAGCCACGCCGGGAAACCGACACCTGACCGGTGAACGTGCGACTTTACCAGCGTAAACGTGCCGCCGACGCCGTCCAGAGGGACGACGGTTTCGTTTTTGGGAAAGCGGTCCAGGTACCGGCGGTGCGTCTTGAGCGACTTGTACCCTTCGACCAAAAAGTCGGTCTCGTTCAGCTTCTTGATCATCTCCAGGCTCTGCGCCGTCTCCTGCCACGCGTTGCGGTCGTACACGCTGTGCTTCCAACGGCCCTGAACGTTGCGCCGACGGACCAGACAGTTGGGTACAATTACGTCCTTGTCATAGGCCATCAGGTCGCGCACAATGTTGGGCGGATAGTACTCGAGGTCGCCGTCAATCCACAGCACCCACTGCTCATTCTCCAGCGCGCGCGTCCACAGGTAGTTGCGGGCACGGGCCATCATCATCCGCCGCTCTTTTTGCTTTTCGCGCAGGTGCCGCTGCTTGCGCGACAGTGCGTAGAAAAAGTCCTGTCGGTAGATATCGAACCGGCGGAACCGCAGCTCGGGCGGGGCTTGCTCCTGGTACCATTGCCTGGACTCGATCAGCATCTGCTGCGTCTTGTCGGTCGAGTCAGAGACCAGGAACGCAAGGGATATGCGCGAGCGCGGGTACTTTAGCTTGTCGAGCAGGGCAAAGTAGCGAGCCAGATGCTGAGCGTTGTTTTTGACCGGCGTCAGGATAAGCAGCGAGTCGTCTTCGGGCTCCTGTGTGTACGGTGCGACATCGCGATTGTTGGCCAGGATTACCTGGGACTCGTTGGTCAGCTGCGCTCGATGCTTGCCAGTTTTGGTTTGCGGCAGCCACGAGGGCATTGCCGCCGGCTTGGGCTGGTAGTTGTTGCCTAAAACCTCGATATACTTGGCATGTACATGCTCCTCGGGCTGCGGTGCGCCCTGTCCCGACATTGGCTCGAGCGCAGAGGTTTCCTCTTCGGGCACGGCACTGGTTTTGGCGTACCAGCTGTCCTCGGCGCCGACTGCGCGCCCTATGGACTGCGGCTGTGTCATGTTGCTTGGAGTTATGGCTGCGTCCTGGCGGTATCCTTTGAGCACCAGCAGCGTGCATGTCAGAGCAAAGGCAACAATAGCAATAAGCATGTTCTCCCTTCGCAGCACCCTACACGTTTTAGTACAGTTTAGCAAGCTGGCTGCCGTGCCATTCGCCGCAAACTGAATAGCAACATATGCATACCTTCTGAACCAGACTCCTCGACGCAATCGACCCAGATACATTGCCCGTATGTCCGCAACCTTCTCCATGTGTCAGAATCTACCGGCTGTAGAATAGCGCAAAATGTGTATGATATCCCAAATAGCTAAAGTCGATATTGCCAGCACACAATCAAACGGTTCAACAGCACCGGGAGGCCACCAACCATCAGCACACTCGGTATATATATAACTCTGAATGCTACTGCGGAAACAGCGGCAATGTCTTACCTGGCGCTTAAATATCGATTGGATGTTCTTTCTAACGCAGTAGCGTCTGTGCTTGGTGATCGGGGAACAGCCTCCCGTGCTGCCAGCATCGAGCGCGCCCAGCAGAGCCCATACCAGCGGCAAAGCACCACAGGCACACCATTGACCACAATCAGCCGCTGGCGCCTGGTTAAAGTCAACTTGACAATGGCAAAAAGTTCGTTTATCGATAACTGCCAACCAAAATCTAACCTCGATCAGCCTGTCTGCGAACCGAACACAGTCTAGTTGTCCGAAACAACCCACTCCTCGTTGTTCGAGGACCAGTTGACAATCTCGCCCTTGCCGCCGAACCAGAGAGAGATCTCCTTCTGGGCGCTCTCGGCACTGTCGCTGCCGTGGCAAATGTTACGACCAATGGTCAGGCAGTAGTCGCCGCGGATAGTGCCGGGGCCAGCGGCCTTGGGATCGGTCGCTCCCAGCATGACACGACCCTGCTTGATGACTGACGGGCCCTCCCAGACCATGCCGATGACCGGCGCCTTGCCGTTGGTCATGTAGTCGACCAGGCCGGCGAAGAAGGGCTTGGACGACAGATCGGCATAGTGTTCCTTGGCCAGAGCCGCCGAGGGCACCAGCAGCTTCATGCCGACAAGTTTGTAGCCACGGCGCTCAAACCGCGCAACAATGTCGCTGATCAAACCGCGCTGCACGCCATCGGGCTTGACCGCAATGAACGTGCGCTCCTTGGCGGTCCCCGGGACGCCGTAGATGGGCACCGAGCTGTCGGCATGGACAACCGAAGCCTCCTGAGACATAAACAGGGTGTAGCCAAAGGACACCACACCGGCGGCGGCCGCGGCAGTACCAAAGCGGGCAAAAGCAGAGCGGGCGCCCTGGTGGGACGACGTGCTCAGGCCGCGGGTAGCGAGAGCAGCGCCCTGGCGGCGGGAAGCCTGGCGGAGAGCAGAAGCAGCAGTGCGAGCAAACATCATCTTTTTTCGGAAAGAGGTGGGAAATGAACCGGTCGCTGTGTTTGAGCAGAGGAGAGCAGCGATAAGCCAGCGGTTTCATTCCCAGCGCACTTTTTAATTGATCGGGAAAATGCGCATATTTTTGCATGGCTCGGCTCGGTTCGGCGTTTGTGGATGCTGACGCACTCGCGAGCCATCCGTCAAAATAGCTCTGGCACACGCTTTGCTTCATTTCGCAAATAATCGCTTGCATTTTACGTTTGGATCGCGCAGAGTTGAGGAATGTCGACGGTGCAAAATAACAAAAACCAGGCACAGCCTGCTGGCGGCGAGCCGGCGGCGGCGAGACAGCAGGCGCCTGCGCCGCTGGAGGAGGACGACGAGTTTGAGGAGTTTGAGACGGAAGGTGAGTTGCGCCTGTGGGCGACGTTTTTGGGCTGCTTGACGACACGGCGCTAACATGGTGTGTATTGGCATTGCTGTAGACTGGGGCGAGGAGGACGAAGATAACGAGGATCTGGGCCTGTGGACCAACAACTGGGACGACGACGACCCCGAAGACGACTTTTCCAAGCAGCTCCGCGTGGAGCTGGAGAAGCTGTCGCAGCCGCAGCCGATGGCGGTGTCAAACTAGGGTGTTTTATTCATGTTCAATTTTAGTCGAGTTTTATCCGCGCGTAGCAATAGTTGGTTCCCTTGTATATGCCGTCTTCTATAAACAGATCGCGCCGGTCGTATCCTATCGTGGCGTGGGGCCAGAATCCCTCGGGCTGGAACAGCGCGCCTTCACCGCCCTTTTCTCGAAACAAGCCGAATACTTTCTTCCGGATTGCAAGCAAGTCGCCATAGTCATCGGCAACAACTAGCGAAAATAGCAGAAACTGGCCGCTATCGGTGTCGGTTTTCGGATGCGGCAAACTGCCGCTGAAGCGACCCAGGCACACCGGCGACAAGCGCGCGTGCTGGATGTTTGCCCGCAATGCAATGGCCTCAATCTCTTGTATGGTGACGCCGGCCGGCTTCAGCACGCGGTCAAACTCTGGCGGGGTTATTACAGTTATGTGGGCCTCGCCACGCGACTGCAGCGTGCCTGTAGTAGCATTCACCGCGCCAAAGAGGTCTGCAAACGGCGCAAAGTCTAGCGTTTGCTGAAGATAGGAACCAAATGGCCGGTTTTCGGCATGGCTGGCAAATGGCACTCTGCCCGAGTCGAGAGCATCACGTTTGAGCGTAAATGTCGGCGCGCCAGGACTGTAGCTGATGTCATCGTCAAGCGAGGCTGGGTTCACTATGTACCTGCACGCGGCAACCACTAGCGCCGTTGACAGAATAAATGCGAGCACATATCGCGGAACCATTGACATTGCGAGCTCGTGGAAACTTTTGAAAAGCTAAGCTATATGGCGTGGCAGGTTGCATTGTGCGACAGACATCCTTTATTTCACGAAGCTAGCGCTGGCGAAATAAGGGATTGGCACTGGAGACAGCAGCTTTATTACACCTTGGCAAACGTGTACCCGCCGTTTTCTTCGTTATACGCACTGAGCTCGAGCGTGGCCAAGTCGCCTTGTCTGGCGGCCTTTTCCAGATACTTTTGCGACCCTGTCACCTTGCCAAGCATGCCGTTGAGCGCGCTCTTGGCCTTGTACCAGTTTGCGTGGTATTTGCCCGGGTTGGAAATGCTGTACTTGCTCTGAAGCCGCTCCTTGTCTGTGAACTCGGAAGCCTCGGCTACCTTGGTGATGGCAAATTCCTCGGGATTGAGCTCGCCGCGGGTCGGGATATGGACGTGTGCGTCGACGGGCACGCCGGTCTTGGGATCGCGGTGGGCAACGCCGTGTCCAATGTAGGCCGGGTTTGCCGGGTTGTCGACCAGCTCCACGCCACCAAAGACGATGGTGCCGGACTCCTTGGCAGCATCAGTGGCCGCCGGGTGCGGCGTGCCGGTGCCAGTGCCGCTGATATTGTTGGAGAGCATTGCAAGCGTGCTATAAATTATCTGTGCAAAATGTATGGAGCAGCAAAGCTGGATGTCGCGAAAGGCAGCGACGTACTGCCGCGTGTAAAGTAGTAAGGTAGATATTTTCAGCCATATGCTTGCTACTGCACTTGCCAATGGGCGGCACCGCACTGCGCCATCCCTGCATAGCCCAGGGCGCGGCGCGCGCCGCCACACGTCACTCGCTCGAGAACGCGCCTGTCCTCGACCGCGTCTGCGCGGCAATCCCCACCGCAGCCACAATCAGATCAGATCACCCGAGTCAGCGACCTCCCCCAATGAAAATTTTGGCGAGCCGGGGCGGCCAGGAAAGCGAGCCGGGGCCAATCTTTGTTGACCATTACGCGGGCAGGGAGGATTGGGGTGAATCAGAAGCCATAAAGGCCAGCTCGCCCGACGAGGCGGCTCTTTCTCTCCCTCCTGCTTCTTGGACACTAGAAAAAACCGCTCGCTTTTTCTTTCTCTCTCTTGCAATTTCTATTTTCTTATTGAAGCTTGAGGTAAGTTATCGTACAAGGCTCTCGGCCGCTGTCCTCCCCGACCGTGTCCTGGTTGCTCAACCTGCCCGCCGAGCAAGGCCAATCTTCCTGACCTGGCCGGCCAGATTGGCACCACGCCGAATTCGAATTTGTCAGCCTGGCAGCGAGCGCGGCTGCAGCGCATGCTGATTTTCAGAGTGAGCAAGGGCCGCAGCTGCTTGACTACAGCTGACCGGACAACAACAACAACAACTTGTGTTGACTAATTTCCCCTGGCGTACTCTGTAGTTTGACACTTAAAACTGCAACAATGTCTGAGCAGAACGCCCCCAAGTTCAAGCTGGTGCTTGTTGGTGACGGTGGAACCGGCAAGACTACCTTTGTCAAGCGTCACACCACGGGCGAGTTCGAGAAGAGATACATTGGTAAGTTTCGCATTTATGCGTGCAGTGCTTATACTCGGAAGCGGTCGATTACAGCGGACGCGCCGCGCGCTATTGCCGCCACAGCCGCTTCGTGCTTTTTGCCACAGCTGGCGATCGCACTGACGGACCACTGGGCGCAAACAATTGCGCGGTGGCTGCTCGCCGAGCGTTACTGCGCTTTTGCAAACAAGGGCTGGATGTAAACACGGTCTGCTAATTGTTTGTTTTGTGTGTCTGCCGGGGGTGCATGCGGCATTACGTATGACTCGTCCGTAACTCTGTAGCGACCATTGGTGTCGAGGTGCGTCCTCTGAAGTTTGTGACCAACAAGGGCGTCATCTTCTTCAACACCTGGGACACTGCCGGCCAGGAGAAGTTTGGCGGTCTGCGCGACGGCTACTACATCCAGGGCCAGTGCGGTATCATCATGTTCGATGTGACCTCGCGCATTACCTATAAGAACGTCCCCAACTGGCACCGTGATCTGGTTCGCGTGTGCGAGAACATCCCGATTGTCCTGTGCGGCAACAAGGTTGACATCAAGGAGCGCAAGGTCAAGGCCAAGACGATCACGTTCCACCGGAAGAAGAACCTGCAGTACTACGACATCTCTGCCAAGTCCAACTACAACTTTGAGAAGCCCTTCCTCTGGCTTGCGCGCAAGCTGACTGGCGATGCCAACCTCGAGTTTGTCGAGGCGCCTGCCCTGGCGCCGCCGGAGGTCCAGGTCGATGCGCAGCTCATGCAGCAATACAACACGGAGATGGCAGAAGCTGCCGCCCAGCCGCTGCCGGAGGAGGACGACGATCTCTAAGCCAGACGCTCTTCTGTGCTGTTTCATTTCTGGGAAATGACGCCGACTAGCGGCTTCTTTTTTCAAATAAATCAGCCAATTTATTGCTTAGCAAGCGTTGGACATCACACCAGCAGTGACTCACGCCCGAAACCCGGCTGATGTCGGCGCA
>JANBPA010000168.1:0-27090 GCA_027575275.1 Coemansia sp. RSA 2711
ATGAGGAAAGTTGTGGAAAGATTTTCAGCAACTTGATCACCAGCTTAGTTTTGCCCGTAGTGTTGGGAAAGTCAAATACACGACCACGTGAGTCTAGCTTATTCGTCGTATATAGCGGCCTCTTCGTCCTGTATAGGTACGGGCGTATACCAGTTGCCGACCGGAAGGTTGAACCAAAAGTTCTCTTCGTTGAGCAGAATGGCTGCTGCATTGTACATTGCCGACAGCCCACAGAAGAAGCCAAACCAGGCCCCGGCCTTGGTTATTCTCTCGTTGCCTGTCCATGCGCCGGCGCATTCAAAGTCGATTTCCAGATTCAGGGTGGAGAAGAGAACAATGTTGGCAACGTGCGACTTTACGTTGCCGGCCAGCAGAATAAACACCCAAATGCCCCAGGTCAGCGCAATGATACCTCGTTGTTTCCGCGCTACCTCTGGGCTTTCGCTCTCCTGGTACGCAATCACGCCGGACCCGGGAAACTGCGCCAGGCCCTTGGCAAACCACGACGCACCAAACGATGTGAATGCCGCGCCTTCAAATGTGTCGCCGTTGGCGATTTGCCACAGGCCAGCGGCAAACTGGGCTACGCCGGCCACGGCGATGCTTTGGCCCGCCATCGAGTTTGTGCCGTGGCCGTAGCCGACCGATATGCCCGCGTCCATCATCGACTGTTGCACCGTGCAGATCCCGAACGTGATCAGGCCCAGCGCTGCGGCGTTACCAAAGCGCCGAAACTGCACCGGTGGCGCAATGATCCGGATCTCCTGCGGCGGTGGTGGCGGATACGGGTATGCAGGGTAATGGGTTGGCGGGCCGCCATATCCAGTTTCGATGCTCTTGTGCTCTGCCGGCGACTCTTGGTGCGGCGACGAGCTGCCGGCGCCGGATAACAAGTTGCTCATGCTGGTATCTAAACAGGTGTTTAACAAGAAAGAAAATTAATACGGATGAAAGAGTATATTAAACCCGAGGCGTTTGGATTCTTCCCTTGGGGCTATCGCGGATCCAGGCCCCTCGCCCTTTATATATAGCGCGATCGGGATGTGGGGGGTGTCGAAGAGGTGGAATGTGCGGTGGTACAAATATGCCCTGACGCTCATACCAGAGCTGAAAAAAATGGCATGACTCGCATGGCCTCGGCCATTTTCCTCTCTATCACCCGATCATCTCCGGGCATGTAAACCCCGCGTTAATTGACACGTTGATCACAGGCTAGCAGACGCGTTCGCAGTCAATCCTCGCATGCACCCAGCAGGTAGCAAATGCTCGGTTCTATTGTGTGCCAGATGGCAGCCTGCGGCCCGGCAGCCGGAACGCCGGGCGCAGCCCCGTGCGCACCAGACTCCAGTTGAACGAGCGCGCAAAGCGGTGCTTGTCGACCATGTGCAGGCGGCGCTTAAGCGGGCGGGAAAACGTGCGCGGGCACGCGGGCAGGAAGCACTGGAACAGCTTGTCGCCGCGGGCGACCCGGGCGCTAAAGAATGCATCGTGGACCTCTTGGATGTGCAGGTCCAGCCAGTGCGCGCCGGGAAACACGGCGCGGCAGGCGGCGCAGCTGTGGCGGTGCACCTGGTCGTAGTGCTGCTCGTACGCCAGGGCCGATGGATAGTGTGTGGAGCCGCAGCATGGCGGATCGTGGCAGGTGATCGGGTGCTGGAGCCGGCCGGCATCCTCGAGCAGGCCATCCACGATGGCCATCATGTGGGATCTGCGAGCGACAATGTCTGGGAGGGCGCGCACAAGATGCTTCTCGAAATAGCAGATGTTGGCCTCGGCATTGCCCAGGTCGAAGAAAGGGTCGTCGGCGGCAAGGCGGCGCTTGGTCGGCACGTACAGTGGCGCCATTTGCACATTCACGACGAGCACATGCACGCTTGATGGGCAAGGCAGTGGAGGGAGCAATGGACAGACAGGAACTGAAGAAAGCCGCTGATGTCGTGAAATTAGTGTCTTGAAAAGTCAAGGGGGAGGGCAGCTCCATCCGCCACGCGTATATGGGATCTTCGTGCCGCGAAAAACGCACGGCCCTTCTTTCCGGGAACGCGGGGGGGCGGGCGGGATGACGACCGGTTTTGACAGCGCACAGAGAAAGCAGCCGCCACCAGCGGGGCTGGCCTTGGCAAGTGTGGGTCGCACGTTCAGCTCCGTTCGCAGCCACCGCTGCTTGGTGTGTGACAAGGCCCCTCCCCCCAACGGCGTGCGATTGATGTGTCAATAAGCACCGTTGACCCAATCGGCGCGGCGCATGGATCCCTGCGAACGGCCCTGGCGGGAGACGAGGCGCCTATTTAAAGCGCCGCCTCGTGGGCGCTTTTCCCAGAGGCGAGCCATATTTTCACGACTCCCCTTCCCCCCGGCTGCAGCTTCCAGATTCACACATCCTTCCAACCGTGCACTTCTAATTATCAGCCATGGCCGAGAGCGTGTGGACCCCCGACTCGTGGCGGAGCAAGCCCATCAAGCAGGACGTGGTGTACGACGACCCCAAGGAGCTGGAGGCGGTGGTGGGGCGCGTAGCCAACCTGCCGCCGCTGGTGTCGTCGCGCGAGATTGACCGGCTGCGCGCGCAGCTGCGCGACGTGGCCGAGGGCCGCGCGTTCCTGCTGCAGGGCGGCGACTGCGCCGAGTCATTCGACTACTGCAACCCGGCAGCCATCGAGGACAAGCTCAAGGTGCTGCTGCAGATGAGCCTGGTGCTGATCTGGGGCATGCGGCTGCCAATCGTGCGCATTGCGCGGATGGCCGGGCAGTACGCCAAGCCGCGGTCGAGCCCGTACGAGACCGTGGACGGCGAGCGGATTCTGTCGTACCGCGGCGACAACGTCAACAGCATCGATCCGGCGCAGCGGCGGCCGGACCCGCAGCGGCTGCTGGCGGCGTACTTCCACTCGGCGTCGACAGTCAACTACGTGCGGCTGCTGCTGGACGCCGGGTTTGCCGACATCAACCGGCCCGAGGCGTGGGACCTGGGCCACGTGCGCAACCCCGAGATCCGGCGCGAGTACCAGGCCATAGTCAACCGGCTGACGGACGCGCTGGGGTTCATGGAGGTGATTGGCGCGACCAGCAGCCAGGCGTCGGCGCTCAACACGGTGGATCTGTACACGTCGCACGAGGCGCTGCTGCTGGAGTACGAGCAGGCGCTGACGCGGCCGCGGCCCAAGGCGCTGGGCGAGGCGCCGCGCAGCGCGGGTGCGCGCAAGCGGCCGTACGAGCCGGCCACGCCGCCGCGCAAGGCACTGGCGCCCGAGCTGTGCGACTGGTACAACATGTCGGCGCACTTTATCTGGATCGGCGACCGCACGCGGCAGCTGGACGGCGCGCACGTCGAGTACTTCCGCGGCGTGCGCAACCCGGTCGGCGTCAAGGTCGGGCCGACCATGGAGCCGGCCGAGCTGGTGCGCGCGCTGGACATCCTGGACCCTGACTTTGAGTCCGGGCGCGTGACGCTGATCACCAGGTACGGCGCCGGCAAAATCGCCGAGTTCCTGCCGGCGCACGTGCGGGCCGTGCAGGAGACGCGCCACAAGCCCGTGTGGTGCTGCGACCCGTGCCACGGCAACACCACCACGGCGCCCACCGGCCACAAGACGCGCTCGTTCGACGCCATCATCAGCGAGATCACCGCCAGCATCACCATCCACCGCGAGCTGGGCAGCCGGCTGTCGGGCGTGCACCTGGAGCTGACCGGCGAGCACGTGACCGAGTGCACTGGCGGCTCGCAGGAGCTGTCGCACTCGGACCTGCCCAGCAACTACCAGACCTTCTGCGACCCGCGGCTGAACTACGAGCAGAGCCTGGACATTGCGTTCAAGATTGCGCGCGTGTACGAGTGCGAGCGCGAGGGGGGCAGCCCGTAGGCGCCGTTTAGCCACCAGGGGGCAATATGAATATACACACCCACATATTTCACGCGGCGGCAGATGGTGCCAGGCCAATGCGCAGTGCAGGGGGGGCCGGTGTCTAGATGAATTCTATTTGCCAAAAACAAGAGGAAAGCACATGTACAGACGAGGAAAGAAACAGGGGGGCTACGCAATGTGGACGGCGCGGTCAAAGCGCCGCGCCAGGTCGTCGGCATCAACAATGCCCAGCTCGGCGCGGTGCTGCGCGTTGAGCTGGGCGCGGTCGCGGGCGGCCACGTGCGACGCGTCGGCCAGCTCCTGCGCTCGGCGCTCTCGGCGGCGCGTGCGCTCGCGCTCAAAGACGCGCACCATGGCGTTGTGGCGCGACACGGTGTCGGACAGGCTGTCGCGCAGACGCGCGTTGGCCTCGCGGTAGTAGTCGTTGTCGAGCTGCACGGTCTGCAGCGATTCGAGCAGCTGGTCGCAGCGCTCGCATGCGGCCGCCTCGGGCCCGGCGGCCGACGGCCGGATCAGCCCGTCAAACAGCATGGTGCTGCGCCGCCGATCGGCCCGCGCCTCCTGCGCCTGCGCTTGCCGCCGCTGGCGTGGGGTGAACAGCGAGGGCTTTGTCTTGGGGCTGGCCAGGTCCTCGTCGGCGCCCCGGCCCGTCCCGATCAGCGAGGCCACGCGCGCGCACGTGGTCGGCCAATCGCTGCAGTCCGCAGGGTCCGAGCTTGCGTCGCCGGTCCGGGCGAGCGCGGCGGCCTGGGTGCGCACGACGTTGGCCTGGGCGGCGTAATAGTCCTCCAGCGCCCGCTTCTCCTTTGTGAGGCGCAGGCACTCGCTTTCGGCGGCATTGGCGCGGGCCAGCGCGTCGGCGGCCTGGGCTTCCGCGTGCTTGAGTTCCAGCTCCCGGGCCACTACGTAGCTGTGCATATTCTTCACCTCGGCAAGCAGCTGCCGGTTGGTCTGGCGCTCCAGGCTCAGCTGGCGCGTGCGCTCCTGGTACGTGTCCATGATGAACGTGTGCGGCTCGCGGCTGTCCAGCTCGGGCTGCAGGGCCGGCCGCGGGATGTGCGACACCTGTGACACCTGCGACACCTGCGAAATCTGTGGCGCCTGCGACGCCTGCGACGCCAACGGCGAGGGCAGCGGCCGCCGCGGAGCCGGGCGCGTGGCGGTGGTGGGGCTTGTGGTGTAGGCTGCGCGGCCTAGGCTGCCGCCAACCACGCGCCGCTGGCGGGCCAGCGGCGTAGCCTGCGTGCGAAGGTCGCTGGCGCTGGGTGTAGTGCGCAGGCGGCGTGCGGGCGGCAGCGCGCCGGGCTCCGACTGCTGGCGGCCGCTGGTGCCAATGCGCGCGGCCACGCGCCGTGCAGAGCCCGTGTCGGCGCGCACCGGCGATACCTCGCTGGAGCGGTTGCGCCGCAGCCCGCGCTGCGCCTGGCCGCCAGGCGGCGCCAGGGCCTGCGCGTGGGCCTGCGTTTGCAGCGCGTAGTTGCGCGCGCGCACGGCGGCAATGGGGCGGCTTGCGGGCGACGGCTCCGAGCGGTCTTGTCTGGCTGAATGCATCCGAATTATACCGCTGGTTTGGAAAAAGGTGTGTACAAGGGGAAAAAAAGACGGCGGCGCTTGAGAAGAAGAAAGCGTAAATCCGGTGTCAAAACAATGGCGCGTGGCTGGTAATGGCGGGTTTGTCGGATCGGATCCCTCATTCACGCAAGTAAGCCGGCGCCAGCACAAACAGCGCCAGATACCACAGCGCCAGCGACGCCAGACACCCCGAGGCCCTACGCGCAATAGAAACATGATTATTAATAGCCAGAAAGTGCAACTGCGTCCGGACCGGGCAGCCTGCGTCGCTTACCACGGCTGCGCGCGCCGCCACCACGACAGCCCCGCGCGGCTCTTCTTCCACTCGCGCACGCACGTCAGCGGCCGGCGCTCCAGCTCGCTGCGTGCGGCGGCCGAAACGACGTGGTGCGTGTGGCCGTCCAGCACCACCAGGTGCGGCAGATCCGTGGCCGACACGTGCATGCGCTCGGCCAGGGCGCGGCGCCGCGCATGCTCGCGCCACGGGACGCCGAGCCAGCCCGTGCCGGCCATCATGCGCGCCATGTCGGCGGGGTGGTGGTCCAGCGACACCAGCACCACCGCCAGATCGTCGCCGTGCGCCGCCGCCACGCCGCGCAGCTGCGCCGTGAAGTCGTCGCAGTCGGCGCTCCACGCCGCCGCAAAGTACAGCGCGACCAGCCGCCCGCCCAGCGCCGCGCCCGCCACCGCGCCCTGGTGCTCGTCCTCCAGCTCGCGCAGATCCGCCAGCACCGAGTCGCCCGCCAGCAGCATGCGGTAGCTCCGCGACTGGCTCGCGTCCACGCTGAGCCGGATCCTCAGCTCCGTCCCGCCGCCCTCGCCCCGGAACGCCGACATTGCCGAGTTGAACCGCCGCCGCCCCGCGATCGGCAGCGGCGGCGACGCCGGCCCCACCTGCGCGCCCTGGCTCAGCCGCTGCCCCGCCGCGCCGCGCCCCGACACGCTCAGCGCTATCCCGCGCGCCGCGCTCAGGCTGCGCGTGCCGCGCACGTGCCCCACCTGGATGCTGACGCCGTCCTCGGGGACCCTGCCGTCGGTGATTCTGCCGTCGGCAATCCTGTCCTCGGGGATCCCGTCGACCGCCGTGCCCGACGACGTGCTGCTACGTCCCGCCGACTGCGCGCGCCGCTTGGGCAGCCGCAGTCGCTGCGTCCCCGCCGTCGCCAGCGCCGCCACCTGCGCCCCCCGCTCGCCCATCCATGGAGGGCCCTTGCCGTCGCCGCTGCCCCGGTGCAGCTGTATTGTCCGCTGCCCCGCCCCCGGCGACATCGGCGACACCGGCGACAGCGGCAGCAGCGGCGCGTCTGCCTCTGCGTCCATGTTTGATACTACAAAAGTGTTGTGTCTCCTTAAAAATACGCTGCTGAAAAGAAAAAGCGCATGTTCGCCGCCCATGCACACGCCCGCCGACTGTGATAGGCTCACGCTCAATCCGCCAGGAGTCGCGGCGATCGCCCAAAGTAAGCTCCACCCTGCTGATCGGCCCGCTGGCGACCGCTACTACTGCGAGTCTGGCGTGCGAACCTCCCTGCCCCGCGCAAAAAAAAATACCCCTAAAAAGGCGGTCTTTGGCCGGTTGCGGCAAAAAGGCGTTCCGCAACGGGGAATCGAACCCCGACCGCCACGGTGAAAGCGTGGAATCCTAGCCGTTGGACCATTGCGGATAAACTACAGCGAAGCAGATAACTACGCTCAGACGCTAAAGCTAGCACTACTAGTCACTCCCCGGCTTGGCGTTTTTGCAAAGACCCGCTGTTTCTTTGTAGCATTCTTTCTTTAGCCTGCCTATTGCACTGCTTGTAAGTTCCAGACGCCCTTGCAAAGCAGCAGCACGCTGCTCATTATTATTTTAACGATTCAAGCACTTTATGTTGAAACTAACTAAAAAATGCTACAGTTTAACAGCAGCTAAAGCTAGCACCCTCGTGGGCAACTCATGCCACCATATTGGTTTCCGCAGCCATTGCACGTCCGCTTATCATCAGCAGAGTACCAACGAGACATAGATACAACAGTGAGTTGGTGGTTAGGGTGGCAGTTGGAGATCTGGAAATGGCAAGTATGGAAATTTTTTTGTGAATTGGGTGATGGAAATGCATATGTGCAAATACATTTGTTTTATACCAGTACTTACTTCCAAATAGCTTGATAGAGCAGCCTATTTCTGGCTGGCCAATCTTACAGGTGCCCCCCAACTGGACAGAAATTTACACTGCACCAGGTGGCACTAATTCATCCATGCTAAATTACTGCCTCTTTAAGACAAAGACAGCAATTAATTATCCATTGGTCTTCTGCCCTGGCACATGTGCACTTTGGGACTTTGCATAATAGGTGCTAAATGAATCTCAATGGTCACATGATTATCACCTTGATTTGATTTATTTGTTAAGCTTGCTACTGTATCTGGTTATCTGTAACACTGGAAAACAAATTATCAGTTTGGGCAGCAATTTCAGTGTTGGCAACACAGTATACCCATCCTATAAATTGTGTATGCTGCATAGTAGATCATGGCTAGCAGCCAGTAAATGTCAATATGACAACACTAAGAAAGAATCAACAATGTGCTTCCACTGCATTTGCATCAATGTATATGCTGTTATGAGCATGCCCTCAGCATGCTGCTGGCACTGTGACTCACACAGTAGTACTGCTTTTTTGCACACACACAAATTCTTATTAACAGTAGTTCCAAGTGGCACACACTATTTAGTGTCCAATTTACTATACATTTTTATTGAAACAAACCACAAAAAAAGAATACTCAATATCCAGGTGTCTGTTGAGCAATCTAAGGCATTTTTAGCTTAGTCTAGTGTGTGCGCGGGCAGTTCAGGCCTCCATACCAGTTTTTACAAATTACACACTGTTTCTTGTTGCTAGTGGAATACACTTGTGACATGGTGACTGCAAATGTAATTTTTTGGTATAGTTGTGTTAGATAAGACAAAAGGATAGACGACTAGAAATAATTCTGATAGATGGGGCAAATGAAAGAGGTGGGAAATGTTCATTTATTTTATAGCCAGTCTGCACTTCTAGGAGCTTAGGCACAACGTATTCCCACTGGCTATGTGATTTATTAACATAATAGCTGACGACGCTGTTTCACTGTGCCATATAAAAGTAATATACACTTGTTAAATTAAATCTTCTTTTTAACAAAGCTAGGAATAGATTAAGCAGGGGTATTGCCCCAGTGCTTAGGTATGTTGGAATGCCACCCAACGTTTACTAATTGGGAACCTGGGAAGCGCAGCTGTGGAATTTGGAAGCACGGCACTTTCGAAATCTAGTAAAGTCTTATCTCGCAATCCAGCAGGTTTGTTAGCTGCACCGATATTTATGTATCATAATTTAATTTTATTACGGGGCTTGCTGCTGTACTCGGCCACTTGCAGATTTGGAAAGCGTATTCGCAGCCAGTGCAGCTGGTGCACCTGAAAGGCGGCATCCAGCACACGTGCATGAATGTCCATGTTGCCGTGAACACCCGCGCGTGAGATTATACGCGCTTCCATTCCTGCAAGCCGTGCATATTTGCGCAAACTGGTGGCCTCGGGCAGCAGCCAGGCGACGACTGAAGCATCTATAGAAATTATAAGTCGGCGCAGGGAGTGGTGCGCGCCGCGGAGCAGGACATTGTTGGCAAACGGATATACGGCGCCGCAGCTTAGGCGTTGCAGGCTGGGAAACGGGTTGCCATCTGGCGATATCCGGTGCTGCAGCACACTGTCGTCGTAGGCGCCAAGCACGTCCAGCGTCAGCTCACGCACATGTGGGTACACAACACCTTGTCCAAAACCGTTGTAAAGCAGGCCCCGGCAGTGGCGAATGTGAATATACTTTACTTCGAGGCGCTCAAGTGTGGCTGCGTGCTGGTGCGCAAAGGTAAGCGCGTCATGCACACTGGTGCCAGTCATATTCAGAACGAGCACTCGAAGGCTGGGCAGCGGAGCCGTCGAGATGCTAAATGCAGGGCAAGCCGTGACCTCTATGTGCGTGAGGCTGCTGACGGGCGCATCCATTGTAGGCGATATCCGGGCATTGTTGGCCTCCACTTTAATTTGCCGCATGGCTGGGAAAGCTGCTTCAAGTGCACCAAAAACTGGCCCGGGGTTTGCCAGAAGATGCAGTTTTACTCGGGATATCCTCGCAAACACACCAACAAAGGTGGCAAGTGTGTCCAGCGGGTCCTCGATTTCTACGGCGCGGCCAGAGACGACGACCACAGCCTGCGTAGCAAAATGCTGCCATCCTAGCGCGCACGCTTTGGCAGCCGACAGTCCCTTGCGCGCCCAGTAAAATGACCTGCGGTCGGCAAGAGTGCATATTGTTATGCACGAGCAGTAAATGGGAAGAGCTACAGCGCGCCAGAGCCGGGATACGGCAAGCAGTTCCCTGGCGTGGACCGGTTCTTGCGCAAAGCCGTCAGCGGGCAACGCGGCGAATGCCAGCGCTATAAGGCGAACGATGTCGCCAGGTAGATGACGCGGAGAGTGCATGGCTGGTTGCGAGAACACTGGGTGCTAGATGTGGTTAAAAAGCGGTGGCGGTGTCGGCTGGGCAAAGGAGAGATTTGGCAACATCTCTGGTTTATATAGCCAGGCAAGACACGTTCCTCGCATTCGATGAAACGTCGTTCGAAGGAGCGAGGAGCGACATGCCAGGGGCGATCGAATCTGATCAAGGGTCGAGTTGTCTTTTTTTTTTTTTTTTTAATGTTCGGGATGCGCAGTGAGCCAGGGCTTGCTTCTGCACTTGTCTCTGCAACTTGAAGGTTTAAACGGTTTACCGACAGAATGCAAGTGTCTACCGCGCTTGACGCACTGGCTGTAGTGGTGGCCCAGGCGAGCTCGGACGAGAGCACGGCGACGAGCACCGTGGCGCCGCAGATACCCGAGTCGCTGGTGGTGGTGGCCAAGATCCGGCGCGGGCGGCCAAAGAGCACCGAGCAAAGCCCACTCAGTGCAGCCAAGCAGCAGGCGCTGAGCGAGGGGTACCTGCGGATTATCAACCAAATTGCACATGAGGCCAGCGAGGCCAGCGGCGGGCGGCGAAGGCAATTTGTGTGCACAGTTGCCGGCTGTGGCAAGGTGTTCTACCAGCGCGCGCACCTCAACATCCACATCCGGTCGCACACGGGATACAAGCCGTATGCATGCCGATACCCGGGCTGTGGCAAGGCATTCCCGCAGCTGGGCAACATGCACACACACGAGCGCACGCACTCAGGCGACCGGCCATTCAAGTGCCACGTACCGGACTGCCTGCGAGCGTTTACGCAGCGAGGTAATTTAATGACACACCTGAGGAAGGTCCACAAGCTCTAATAAACCGTTCTACATCGAGATGATGCCCGACAGCTTCTGGATGCGGTTGAGCAGCAGGTCGCCCTGCTTGATCATGCCCTGGTACTGCGCGTTCTTGGTGTCGGGGCGGTTTGTCACTACAATGCCACCAACCTTGTCGATGACGCAGTGCAGGCGCCCGGCAGCCACATAGCGCGACAGCTCCTTGTCGATAAAGTCCTGCGTCACGCCGAATGCGTCGGCCATCGACTTGATTGTCAGCGACAGATACGACTCGAGCAGCTGTGCGTACCCGCGAATGCGCATCTCGCGCGTGAAGAACTGGCGGTGTGCGTTCAGGTAGCGCGACACCTTGAGGTGGTCCGTCTCAACCGCCGCCAGGGCCACGAAAAAGTCGGCGTAGCGGCAGTCGTACAGCGACCGCAGCATCTTGTCAACGTTGGGGATCGCGCCCACCACTTCAACCACCTCGGGCGCGTCAATGACCTTCTTCTTGATGTCCGACCGCGACATGACCACCGCGCACGCCAGCGCGCCATGGCAGACAAACTCGGACATGGGCATCAGCTCAGGGCTGGCGTACGTGCTCAGGCACTCGATAAACAGCGCGCTGGCCTCCTTGAACTGCCGCTGGCTGCAGTGCCACAGGCACTCAATTGCCTTGAGCCGGTTGCGCCGGTCCCAGTCACCGCCCTTGTCGACCAGCTCGTGCGCGCGCTCAATCTCCTTCTGGATGGCCTGCGGCTTGTAGTAGAACAGGCCCAGCCGGAGCTTGCCGAACACAATGTCCAGTTTCTGGTTCAGCGTTGTCGTCGGCCGCTGTAGCACTTCCTCATATGCCGCATGTGCCTTCTCCTCCTCGCCAATCTGCGCTAGGAACACTGCTCGGTGGATGCTGCTTTCGTTCTGCTCCAGATCGCCGTGCTCCTCCTTTGCTTCCTCGACGTTCTTGTCCAGCGTCGCCAGCTCGGCTGCGCTGGCCGTCTCAAGCTCCTTCAGCAGTGCCGCATCCGACTTTAGCACGCCTTCGCCGACCAGCTGCGTGTAGAATGCTGCCATCTTGTCCTGCTTGATTCCGTCGACCAGCAGCTGCAGCGCCTGGCTACGCTGCTCGGCAGTGCCATTGAGCGCTGCGAATTTGTGCTGGGCCAGCGCCAGCTCGGGCTTCTTTGCAAACACCGCGCCGTCAGACATTGGTCAGTAAGAAAATGCAGGATTAAACAGAGTAAAGGCACGAAATGCGCCTGCTGGCAGCAGCTCGAAACAAAGTGCGCTTGCGTCACTGATCAAGATTAAATCTACCGCTCTCCACCAAAAGACTCGCCGCGTCAGCATCGCGTTGGCGGCTCTTTTGCTGGACATCTTTCTAAATTGCAATCCAAAATCCCTCGTGCTAATGGCCTCTTCACTCGACCAGGCGAACGCCGCCGCCGCACAGTCGCCGCAGCAGGCTGCCAAGCTGTATAGCTCCGTGCTGTTTGCCGAGCCGTCCAGCACCGTCAGTGCCAGCGAGCGCGAGACTGCGCTGCTGTCGCTAGCGACGCTGTACGAGCGCATGCACGATGCGGCTGCGCTGACGAACCTGATCAACAGCTCGCAGCCGTTCCTGGTCACAGTGTCCAAAGCAAAGTCGTCCAAGCTCATCCGCACGCTGGTGGATCGGTTCAACGGCATTCCAGGCGCCCTGCAGGCGCAGATAAGCACGTGCAAGGGCATGCTGGAGTGGGCAAAGAGCGGGAACCGCGAGTATCTGCGGCAGTCGCTGGAGACGCGGCTGGTGTCGCTGTACCTGGACAGCCAGATGTACACCGAGGCACTGGCGCTTATCTCGCAACTGCTGTCGGAACTGAAGAAGCTTGACGACCGGATGCAGCTGGTTGAAGTGCACCTGCTTGAGAGCCGTGTGTACCTGGCGCTAAAGAACCTGCCAAAGTCGCGGGCGGCGCTGACGTCGGCGCGCACCGCAGCCAACAGCATCTACACGCCGCCGCCACTGCAGGCCCAGCTCGATCTGCAGTCGGGTACACTGCACTCGGAGGAGGGCGACTACAAGACCGCTTATTCGTACTTTTTTGAGACCATGGAGGGCCTGAACGTGTACGCAAACTCGCGGAATGCCGGCGAGAGCTCGGGCGCAGCGGCCAACTACGAGCAGCAGCAGCTCCAGGCCTTTGCTTACATGATTCTGTGCAAGATCATGACCCAGCAGCCCGACGACATTACGTCGCTGTTTGCCACGGGCAAGACCGCGGCAAAGTTCCGCGACCGGCAGACGGTTGTGGCGCTACAGGCCGTGGCCAAGGCGCAGAAGCAGCGGTCGCTGGCCGATTTTGAGAAGGCGCTATCCGAGTTCCGCGATGAGCTGCAGTCGGACGAGCTAATCCGCAGCCACCTGACGGCGCTGTACGACACGCTGATGGAGCAGAACCTGGTGCGGCTGATTGAGCCGTACTCGCGCGTGGAGATCACGCACATTGCCAAGCTGATTGGGCTGCCTATTGGTGTGGTCGAGAACAAGCTCAGCCAGATGATCCTGGACAAGGTCTTTTACGGCATTCTGGACCAGGGCAACGGGTGCCTGGTGGTCTTCCCTGAGCCGCGTCACGACAGCACGTACGACACTACGTTGGACACTATCAAGAGCCTGAGCAACGTTGTCGAGTCGCTGTACGCAAAAGCTGCGACTCTGTGAGCATTCATTCATTTTGCGCCGCCGTGCAGAAGTCATTGGCAACTGAAAGTGGGCGCCCGTTTACTGCTCTGGTCTGTATAGTTTTTCGGCTCCTCGCAGGCAATATAGCGCAGTGGGCGTCCGGCTCCTTCCTCTCTTTACTCTTCCCCGTTTCTAGTCTTTTCTTACAGTGTATGGAGCTTCGTTGGATACCATGACAATTCAACATGTATTTGCGCTGCTGGCGGTGTGCGTTGGCGCAGTCTCGGCGCTGACGATTACGTATATGCCGTGGCCGAGAATAAAGCCCGGCGCCGAGTTCAAAACATTTGCACAGTAAGCTTATATTTTTATGCCAAACGCGTCTGTTGTGGTGGTTTGGTATCAGCGCTAACCTCTACCCGGTTCATCTGAGGCTAGCTACGCGCGCGCGTCGTATGTCTTGGGCGACAAGTGGGACTGCGTGCCCAACTGCCTGATGCCCGAGACCATCGGCACCGTCGTCGACTACAAGTGGCACCACAGCTCGCCAGCCAGCGTCGGATACATTGCGCACAACGACTATACGCGCATAATTGTCGTGGTGTTCCGTGGAAGCGCCGATGCTGAGGACTGGATCCAGGATTCGGAGTTTTCGCTTGAGCCCTGGCCGGGCCACATTGCCGGATCAATGGTCCACCACGGATTCCTGTCTGCGTACCAGTCGGTAGCCGGTAACGTCACCGCAACCATAGCTCGGCTGATAGCGCAGTACCCGTCCTACAAGGTGGTGTTTGCTGGCCACTCGCTTGGCGGCGCCGAGTCGGTCATTTGCGCCGTGGACATGCTCCAGCGGCACCCGCAGCTGAGGACACGCACGTACATCTACACGTACGGGATGCCACGGGTAGGCAATGACGTGTGGGCCGACAGCATCGACGCGCTGGGCATTCCGACGTACCGGGTGGTGTACGAAAACGACCTGGTGCCGCACATTCCGTTCCAGTGGCTCGGGTACATGCACTTTGCCCAGGAGGTGTGGATCCACCGCAACCAAACTGTGTTTTGCGGAAAGGAGCAAGAGTCGCCGCGGTGCTCGGCCAACGTGGGCATCGGCGACTACAGCGTCCCAGATCATTCGCAGTATTCGCTGGCGAACTGGGCATTCACTGTGTAATAGTAGGCTGGATCTAAACAAGGGGCAATGAGGGAAGCAGCTAAATCTGGTTCTTGTACTCACGCAGCACGACCGGGATGCTGGTGGTCGGAATCAGGCCGACTTCGGTGATGATGACTGACACAAACTCGGGCGGCGTGATGTCCTGCGTGAGGTTCAGCAGCCGCAAGCGCGGGTTGTTGCGCCAGTCGCTCAACGGACACAGCTGGTTCAGATTGGCCAGCGCCAGCGCCTCCTGCGACAGGGCCGCCGGCGGCGCGGACTTGGCACCCTTGGGATTCTTCCCCGGCACCGCCGTCGCGTCAGCTGCGGCCTCGCTCTGCAGCGCACTGCGGTTGTTCCAGCGCGGCCGAGTCGAGTACTTGTCGCGAGCGTATGCGCTGTACTCCATCGCTGAGAGCGACTGGTCGCTCTGCGGGCCCACGGGCTCGGCATCCGGCACGCCGGTCTTGTACATCAGCGCGTCGGGCACGCCCAGTTCGTTGTTTACAACGGCGTCGAGCTGGATGCGCTCGTTGAACTTGTACGTCTCGCACGTCACAATAACCGGGACATGGCACGAGTGTGCCGACAGCGCCACCATGGCTGTGCCAGCGCGCGACAGCATGGTGCCGTTGGCAAAGAAGGCTTCGGCGCCCAGGAACACCTTGGATGCGTCGCGCATCAGGAAGCTCAGTGCGGTGATGGGTGCATAGGTCACCTCCGAGTCCGAGAACCCAGCCTCGACCAACTTGGCAATCAGCCGGCGGCCCTCGCTGGCCGGACGCGAGTCAACGACGATGACCCGGAAGCGGCGGCCCTTGGTGCGCGCGGTGAGCAACAGATTCTCGACGGCCGACGACGCGCCGTAGGTCACAATGACGTCGCCGTCCTGGATCTTCTGCGCGCCCGACACAGCGATGATATCGCCGGCGGCAGTGATGCGCTCTTTAATGTAGTCATCGATTTTGGCGATCAGCTGGCTCTTGGCCTCGTCGTCCTTCAGGTCGTGGGACGTGTGAGTGATCTCGGTCTTGAGCCAGCGGATGGCGTTGGCCATGCCGATGCACATGGGGCGCTGGTACACCAGGAAGTTGATATGTGGCGACAGGTAGCTGTAGAGGTGGTGTGGCAGCGTGGTGTGCGGCGGCGTGGTGTAGTCGGCAATGACGTCCATGAACGCCAGCATTACGGCCACGGTCCGCGCGTTCGACCCGGAAACCTCCATGGTTGCCATGCGTAGCCCGACCTCCTTGATTCGCGGGTGCACGGCAATGCCCGCCGTACCTGCCGAGGCCTTGGGAAACCGGCGCTGGCCCGGCCCGCTGACAAACGGCGGCATTGCATCGCGCAGCATCGCCGTGGTGGGCTTTCCGCTGGCACCGGGCATCTTCACCGACGCCGGCTTGTTGGCCTCGGATGCAATGTAGTCGACACGCGCCATGCCCATCACTACCTGCGGCCCCGGCGGGAAGGACGCGTTCTTGACGCCGGCAACAATGGTGCTGGCGTTGCGCCCACCCTGCTCGGCCACCGCGTGGCCGCTGTCGCTCGCCTGGCCCAACGCCTGCGCCTGCGCTGACGACGGCGGGTGCTGTGGCAGGTCCAGGTGCAGGTACAGGTACATGCGCTTATCTTCGGGCACCACGCGGCCCTCCATGCTGGCCCGTGCGCCCCGAGCGCCGCCCGCCGCCGCGCTGCTGGCGTGCGCCCCAGGCTCGGACCGCTGCTCGCGCCCGTCCCGCGAAGTTCCCCCGTTGCCGCCGCCGCTGCCGCCCGCCGATAGCCCAGAGGCTGCGCTGCTGCCAGCCGCACCCGCGCCCTGCTTGGCTGCACGCTGCTGCTCTTGCAGCGCCCGCCGCTCGGCCTTGGTCATTTTGGGCTTTGCGCTGCCGCCAGCATTGCTGCCACCGCCAATGTTCTTCTTTTCGAGCTCCATTAGCTTCAATCTGCGGCGCTCCTCCTTCTCGCGCTTGGCCTGCTCCTTGGCTGCGTCGGCGGCCGCTGGCGTCGGGCTCTCGCTCATTTTTCTCACTTGAATTCCACCGTTGTATCGGGCTAAAAAAATTTTCAAAAAGAGAAAGTGGGTCACTTTAGCGAAAGAAAATGATTCTAAGCTCTTACTGCTGTGCGCACTGGACGCCAGGTCCGTGGTGGGCATCTTCAAAGTCCTCGTCCATGGCCTCGTCGGACTCGTTCATCTTCTTTTGGTGGTGCAGGTCGATGGCCGAGAGCACCACGTCCTCGGTGTGGTAGCCCTTGGGCAGCGCCGGCTCGGGTCTCCGCGGCGGCAGCAGGGCCTCGAGCTTCTTGATCTCGTCCTCGGGCGCCCAGTTCGGGTCCGGGAAGCGCACATTGAACTTGATGAACAAGTTGCCCGGGTTGTGGTGGCGGAATGACGGCATGCCCTGGCCGTCGATGACCTTGGTCTCGCCCGGCTTGATGACCTCGCCCGGCAGAATGGCCACGTTCAGCACGCGGTCGTCCAGGTGCTGCACGTGGACGCTGCCGCCGGCCAGCGCTGTGATCAGGTCAATCTCGGCCTCGTAGTACAGGTCGTTGTCGCGGCGCTTGAAGCGCGCGTGCTCCTTCTCTTCGATCACAATGACAATGTCGCCCGGCAGCACGCCTGGCGCCTGGTCGGCCTCGCCCTGGAACACGACCTTCTGGCCCTCCTTCATTCCGCGGTCGATGTTGACCTCGAGCTGCTTGCGCTCGCTCGTGACCTTGCGGCCGTTGCACTTTTTGCACTTGTAGCGCGGGTCGATCTCCTCGCCGGCGCCGCGGCACTGGTGGCACGGCTGCTGGATCTGCTGCACCATCGGGCCCATCTGGCGGATGATCATCTCGACGCCGCGGCCGTCGCAGTTCTGGCACTTGCGCACCGCGCCCTCGGCGCCGCCCTTGCCGTCGCAGTCGCCGCAGATGACGTTCTTGGTCACCTGCAGCCGCGACGTCTTGCCCTTGTACAGGTCCTCCAGCGTGACCTTGAGCGAGTGCGCCATGTCGCGCCCGCGCCGCGGCCCGCTCGGCCCCCGGCGTCCACCGCCGCCGAACATGCCGCCCATGCCGCCGCCGCCAAACAGCTGCGAGAACAGGTCCTGCGCATCCATGCCGCCGCCCATGCCGCCGCCGTTGAGGCCCTCTTCGCCAAACTGATCGTACATCTGCCGCTTCTCCGAGTCCGACAGGATCTCGTACGCATGCGAGATCTCCTTGAACTTTTCGTTGGCCTCTTCGTTGCCCTTGTTCTTATCGGGGTGGTACTTTAGCGCCAGCTTCCGGTATGCCTTCTTGAGCTCGCTCTCCGATGCGCCGGGAGCGACGCCGAGCAGGTCGTAGTACTTTGTTTCGCGGACCATTGTATACAAGTTCTAAATGTGACGGGAAAAAGACAAGCGCAGGGTGGTGAGAAAAAAAGAAAAAGCAGTTGGTTGTTGTTTACCAGAGTTCTTTATACGCGCATAGAACCCCGTCGAACATCATGGACTCTTTACCTTTGCACCGAGCTCTTTTCCTATTAGACGACGCGCGGACTGCGGCGGAAATGGACTAGAGTGTGTTGGCGTTGGGTATAAAGCACAAAGTGGAATAAATCAGCGAAAGAGCGAAGAGAGCCGGTTCCGCTGACTCCGTCGACCACACCCCCCAGCCAGCAGGACTGGCCTGGCTGCAGACGGAAAAAACCTGACGATCATGGAACTAGTGCGATTTAATCACAGCAATCGAGATCTAGGAAAAGAAGGGAAATCAGGCGCGCATCCACGACATGGCTGAGCGGATGCGCATGTAGTCTGGCATGCCCTGGATGGGCCCGACCCCGACGGCCGCAACCTCCTGGTCCCACAGACGCTCGTACGCAACCTTGCGCACTGCCGTCGCGTCGATGGCGTCGACGGCAGCCGCGACCTCGGCCGGCTCCATGCGCTTGCCGTGAGTCAGGATCTGGCGGCCAATGTCCTCGGCCACGGCCGTGGTGCCGTCCAGGTTGAGCAGCAGCGACGCCTTGAGCTGCTGCTTGGCGCGCTCAACCTCGGCCTCGGTGACCGACGTCGACAGGCGCGCCCACTCCTTCAGCGTAAAGTGCACTAGGTCGTCCAGCTGCGTGACGTTCTCGGACGTCAGGTAGATGCCCCACAGGCCCGTGTCGTGGTACGACGTGTTAAACGACATAAACGAGTTGGCCAGCCCGTGCTTCGACACAATCTGCGACAGCCGCGAGCTGACATTGTTGGGCGCGCCCAGCGAGCGGTCCCAGTTGCCGATCAGCGACTGCAGCGTCAGCATCGAAAAGTAGGCCGGGTCGGTCCACCCGACGCCCTGCACGGCCAGCGCAATGTGTGCCTGCGGGATGTCGTCGTTGCGCACGCGCAGGTCCGAGCCCCAGAAGCGCGGCGGCACGTCCTTGCGCGTCGCCAGCGCCACCGGCGCCTCGCTGGTCTTGAGCGCGCCAAAGTGCTGCTCGGCCAGCTTGACCAGCTCCTCGTGCTTGACGCCGCCGGCGCCAACCAGCACCATGCGGTCTGCCGTGTAGTTGCGCGAAATGTACTGCTGCAGGTCGTTCTTTGTGATGGACAGAATGTTCTCGCGCGGACCCAGAATCGTGTAGCCCAGCGGGCTGTTCTGGAACGCCGTCGCGTGCAGGTGGTCAAACACGACCTCCTCCATCACCTTCTCGACCTCCTCCTGCTCGCGCAGAATCACGTCGCGCTCGCGCTCAATCGCCGCCTCGCTCAGCGTCGAGTTCTGCAGAATGTCCGACAGGATTCCGACCGCCTGCGGCACGTCCTTCTCAAGCGCCTTGGCGTAGTACACGGTCTGCTCGCGCGACGTGTACGCGTTCAGGTGCGCGCCAATGTTCTCGATCTGCAGCTCAATGTCGTGCTGCGAGCGCGACGACGTGCCCTTGAATGCCATGTGCTCGAGAAAGTGCGCCGAGCCGTTGTCCTTGGCCGTCTCGCTGCGGCTGCCCGAGTTCACCCACACGCCGACCGTCGCGGTCTTGACTGCCGGGTTGTTCTCCGTCGCAATCGTGAACCCGTTGGGCAGGGTGGTGACCTGGGTCTTTGCCGAGCCCACGGTCGCGTACCGGGCAAGCTGCACGCCCGCCGGCCGTGCCAGCTACAGAGTCCGCACGTCAGAGAATGCAGTGTCAGCCACGGGAGTACGCTCAATGCGGCGTGGCGAGATTCAGAAAGTGCGCGTGAATCGGGCTTACCTTGGGCAAAGCGCTCTTGCTCAAAAAACTGAGAGCCATCGTCCTGGGGGGAAACGTCTTGTGCGGAATGCGAAGAGTATAAGCCGGCGCAAAAAACGTAGAGAAAAGAGATTCGACCAATTGCCGCGCTATCGAAATCTGGCTGGCGGGTTTTTTTCGAGCTGCCTTTTTCCATCAGGGAGATAAAGGCCGTCGGCGTGATTCCGGTAATCGATCACCGGCGGATCAGGATGTCCGAACCGCTGGGCCAGCCCTCCTGCGAAAAAGCGTGGAGAAAAAAGGCACTTGCCGTGGCTGGGCAGACTCGGGACGCACGCCCAGTGGGCTCGTGCTGGCGAGCTGACACCGGCTGACGGCATCCTAGTTCGCGCAATAGTGCGGCTGGCCTGCACGGCCGTTCTTTGTGATGCATGCGCACCGGTCCTTTTGGCTGCGGCGGCGGCGGCAGCGGCGGCAACGGCTGGCAGACGCAGCGCCGGATTTCCCATGTGAAGTTCTCAACCGTTTCTTTTTTTGTTTTGAACACTCGCGGTTCAGCTGCAAGTCAGGGCCCGGAAGAGACTTTTGCCCAACGTCGTCCGTTGCGGGTTTATTTGCGTGCACGCTGGCGCTTCTATTTTTACCCTTCTGCCTCTCCAGCATATCGCGACTTATTATTTGCCTTTTTGTATGTCTGCTTGCGGGGATTGCCAGCGCAAGCACACGACAATGACTTCCAGCAATCCCGAGCTGCGCCCGCCGAGCACCGGCAGTGCGTCTGATAGCAGCGCCGAGGTCAACAGCTACATTGCGTCGCTGCACCTCGAGCGCAACAACACGCGGGTCGGGCACCAGCACCTTATCCAGCGGCGCAAGACGCTGGTGAAGCAGGCGCACGACCCGCAGGCCGACCAGGAGGCGCTGGAGCGGGAAATCCGCCAGGTCGAGCGGCTGGCATCGCTGCTTGGCCGACGACAGACCCGGTTCGACCGCAAGGGCCGGGCACCTCGGGTCAACCATGACCTGGATTCCACCCTGGAGGGATTCTTTGAGGTGGACGAGGACCACGAGCGGGTCGGCGAGATCCTGCTGAGCGCCGGGCACCGCCACGGCCCGGCTGAGGGCGACGACGAGCTGGACGGGCTGGTCAACGACCCCGAGCTCACGGCCAAAAACATTCATTCGGCGCCGTCGGCGCTCATTGCTCAGGAGCAACAGCCGGGCGACTACCAGCACATCGACGACCCATTCGACAAGATTGAGGAGATGAACCTGGCCGAGTCGCCGTCGGGAAGCGCCGAGTATCTGCCGCTGGACACGTACAAAAGTGAGGAGATTACGATGGCCAAGGCGCCGGCTGACGATGCACGGGACGCATCGGCAGCCGGCAGAAGTGCCGAGGCACGCGCAGCAGGAAGCAAGGTCGCAGGCCACATTGCGGACGATGAGGACGACGACGAGGTGCTGCTAAGCGTGAACCGAAGCAACACCTGGAAGCAACAGAGCTCGGCCCTGATAAAGGAGCGTGAGCAATACGGGCCTGCGCTGCCGACAATCGCCGACGACGATGAAGAGGAGGAAAAGGGCCATGCCGCCGCAGCGGCCAGACCTGAGGCCGATCCCAGCTCCAACGACGGCGAGGAGCCGGCGTCGACCGCTGCGCCCAACAAGGTGATTCTGCAGCGAAGAGATGCAGCGCTCACGCGCAAGATATCGATGATGCGCGCACGGGTGGTTGCAGCTGCGCTCGACTCGCTTGCACATGCCGGCGGCAGCTCGGCCGCCGAAGAGTCGGCAGAGTCCGACGATGCTTCGGCAGCGGCGGCACCGGTGGCCAAAGCTGCCTCTGAGGCCGAGCCGGGGTTGGAAAGCCAGGCGCGTGGTCTGGACGCCGCCGGCTCTTCGGATCCGCCGGGCAAGACGGTCGTTGACGAATACATGGACATTCTCGATTTCATCGACGCGGGTCAGCAGCCCGACGACGCGCCGAGCGACCACGACGACGGCCACATTAGCAGCGACCTGCTGGGCAACTCGGATTCCAGCGATTCGAGCGAGCTCGACCTCAGCGCATCCGACAGCAGCGACAGCGAGGCCGACAGCGACAGCCATTATCTGGCGCGGCTCATCCAGCCGCGCCGGCTGTCAGTCGTCAACGTGGTCGACGCAGCCCCGGCTGGTCAGCAGGCCGGCCACGAGCCCGCCGGTGCCCGGTCAGCCGCGCCGGCAGCTGATGGCTCGCGGGCGCTCGAGTCGGCCGCTGTGGCCACGGCGGGCGTGCTGAACAACCGCTCGACTCTGCGGCGAAACCGGCGCATGGTGAGCCGCGGCAGGGCGCTGCGCGGCGGGCGCGTGGCAGCGCTGGGGCCCCGGGCCGCGCCGTCCACGCAGTCGGCGGACGAGACCGTCGCCGACAGCAGCGAGTACCTGCCGCTGGCCCTGCAGTCGAGCCTGTCGCTGGGCATCCACACCGACTCGGACATTGATTGCAGACCGCCGACCGCCGGGCTGGCCCAGCTGGCCGGCGACGCCATTGCCGCCGCCGAGCAACAGTCCAAGGGCCGCGGCCGGCGTATTCAGCCGCTGGCGGCCAGCACCACGCGCCACAAGCCGCTGCCGCCGATCCCCGACCGCGTGGCCCGCACGCTGGAGGTGGCCGACGCCAAGGCAATTGCGCGCGCGCCGCCGCCGCTGCCATCCAAAGAGCGGCCGCGGCTGCCGCGCGTGCTTGCCGAGGACGGGCTGGCCACGCGTGCCGAGCTGTCGGCCGCGTGCGAGCGACCGTCGTCGATGCGGCTGTTTGGTGCCATGCGCCCTGGCTCCGATGCGCTGGATCCGCCGCAGGGCAGCCCGCGCGCATTGGAGCGCCCGTCCTCAGCGCAGTCGCCGTCGTCGGCACGCCACGCCAGTTCCAGCGCCGATGCCGGTGCCGACGCCGACGCGCCGCTGGGCCTGCGCGAGTGGCTGCAGCGCACGGACATGCTGCTGCCGTCGCACAGCCGCGTGCCCAAGCCGCTGCCGTACCCGCCCAGCAGCTCGGGCAAGACACCGACGTTTGTGAGCTACCACTACCAGCCTGCAGAGGACACGTCACCCGAAAATCAAAGCAAAAGGACCGCCAGCGGCCGCGTGGTCAAAAAGGTGACGCTGCTGCCTCCTGCCCAGCCAGATCCCCGCCCGTCTTCGGCGCGCTCGTCAATTCTGTCTTCCGCCTCGGTTCATTCGAATTCACCGCACATTTCCTGCGCGTCCGCTGCGACCTCACCTGCAAGTAGCAACCGAAACAGCGTTGCGTCTGTGGCCCCTGCACCCCCGCTGCAGCCCGAAGCACCCGGCGACTGCCCTGCCAGCCCAGACACGTTTAGGCCCAGCGACCGCACGGCCGAAGCCGACCCCGAAACCGCCCTGTTTACGCCAGTTACTGCACAGAGCGGCGTGCCCCACGGGGCGCCGCCGAAGCCGCTGCCGGCAGTGCCTTCGACCGCTGCCAAGCAGCAGCAGCAGCAGCAACCCGACGGCTGCCTCTCGCCAGTATCGGCCATGGCCGGGCCAACCGTGTTCTCGGCGCCGCCCGGCGCAGACGCCGACTTTGACCCTGCAGCCACGGGCATGGTCGAGCCCTCGGCGCCCATGCTGATTGAGCCGACTGCGCCCGAGTTTCCCGCCGACTGGGGCATGGGCGCGCCTGGGTACGCGTTCCCCACGCCCACCCAGTATGCTCCGACCGCGCCCGAGCCCATGTCGCCACACGATGTGATGGGGTTTGCGCTACCGTCGGCCGCGACCTTCCACCCACACTACAACCACCAACAGGCGTACGAGCCGATGGCGCCGCCCGAGTACCCGCAGTCCGCGCGGCAGCGCCCGCCCAAGCTGCCCACCAAGCCGCGCCCGTACCAGCCCGACGTGATCAGCCTCCAGAACCCGCCCAGCGAGGCGGCGCCGGCCACCGCAGTGCTATCGCCCAGCGCAGAGTATATCATGGTAAGTTGTCAACCACTCGTCTCTCCGCGGAGCGGGGGTTATTTATAGAATGGCGATTGCGCGCAGCCAGCATATGGCGATATCGCTGGCGCACAATTAACGCTGGCCGTGTCTGCGCGGAGCGTGGAAATCCAGCACTGCGAGCTCTTGTCTCTCTGCTACTGGCGTATGTTTGCTTGACGTTCTGGACTCTATTAGTTGTTACTACCTGGCCTCTTTGCGTGTCCTATCTGCCTGTACTTTTATTGGCGTGCTTTTTTCCTGGTGCTCTCTTTTGCAAAGATCCCCTTTACACACTCTATGCGCTTTGCGTCCAAACCACCCTGAAGCTCCTTTTCCGGCTGTTCTGCTTGGCCCCTTGCTTTTGCCGTAAAAGCACAAACATTCTCCTTGGAGGGGTTCTTGGCCTCAGCGCCCTGTAGCTCGTGCTGGGTGGGCTGCCCGTTTCTCTGCCTTCTCTGCATCGTGTACCAACATCTCCTGCTACTCTGTTGCATTTATGCTATCGCTATTTTCAGTGCGTGGCAACCGCCGGGGCTCAAAGCCCGCCACCACGCATGCATCCCGGCTGCCTGAGCTGCCCGAACTTCCTGAGCCCGGCCCAGCTGCCCGCACGTCGTCGCTATCGTCGGCGCTGTCCCGGCGACGCAAAACCATTGCCGTTGTCGACGATGCTGACTATCACCAAACATATCACCCGTTCCCACCCCGCGCGCGGTCGCTGGTTCCGTACCCGCCGTCCCCGAACGACAACGCTAATGAATCTTTTTGCATACTGCAGGTCGAGGGCGGAGAAGTTGCCGAAGAGGATGAGGACGAAGAGGACGAGAAGGCGCAGCTCAACGCCATTGCCGACGAGTACCAGAACACCACCGCCTCATCGGCCGCCCCGTCTCACGAGAACTCGGCGCTGCCAAGCCGCACTAACAGCGTCACAAAGGCCAGCGATGTCGCAGCGCTGGTGCCATCGGCACTCAGCGTGGTCACGCAAATCAAGAAACTGACTGCTGACGACATGGAGTCTGCAGACGTAAACGACCCGCCGCTGCCAGAGTACAAGCGCGACGACAGCACAGCAAAGGTCTCAGACCCGGCGCAGGAGCTGCTGGAAAAGGAGCGCCAGCGCGAGAGCAAGCGCAAGGCAGCGCTGTTCGAGCTGGTCGACACTGAGCGCACGTATACGGACGATCTGCGCATGGTGGTTGAGCTGTTTCTGCTGCCGATTCAGCTGCTGGGCAACCGCAAGATTGTCGACGTGATCTTTGGCGACATGGTCAAGATTACCGAGATGAATGGCAAGATGTACTTTGACATGATCACCCGCCTGGGCCCACTGGCATGCCTGGTGGACCCGAAGCGCGCCGGCCGCAACCGCCGCAAGAAGAAGAACGCGCTCAGATCGGCTGCGTCGCCGCATGTCGGCAACCCGCGGTCAGTGCTGCAGGGCAGCTCCATTCGCTCGCCGGCCACTCCAGCCAGCGTCTCCACATCCGCATCAAACACCATGTCCCGCCGCCTTAGCAACCCTGGCGAGCCACCGTACCCGTCGCCGCGGGCATCGATATACTCTTACGATGCGGCTCAGGATAGTGTGTCGCTGAAGCGGGCTGCGTCTCGAAACGAGGATCGGCTGAACAGCGATGACATGTCGATCCGCACCAGCAATTCTGGCGGCTCGAATGTCGACAGCGTCGGCACGCGCGGGTTGTTCTCTGCACCGGCCGAGCGCCAGAGCAGCGTGCGCAGCCGGGAGAGCGTGCCCGAGGAGGAAGAGTACGACGAGGACGACGCGTCAAAGTGGACCGAGAACCAGGTGCTGGACTACTTCAAGAACGTGTGCATTGGCGACGTGATGGCCAGCTATCTAAAGGACTTTTCCGAGCACTATGCGCTGTACTCGGCCAACCACGACAAGGCGATCGAGTATCTGAAGCTGGTGCGCGAAAGCAGCTCGCGGCTGAACCTGCGCAACGATGCGACGCGGGATGCGCATCAGAAGCTGCTACTGACGCTGGAGCAGGCCGAGAAGGATCCGCGCGTGCGGCGGCTGCGCCTCGAGTCGTTCCTGCTGGCGCCGGTGCAGCGCGTGATGCGGTATCCGCTGCTGCTTGAGGCATTGCTCAAGTACACTCCCGAGGACCACCCGGATCATGAGGATGTGGCGCTGGCGCTGAGCATCTCGGGCAGCGTGGCAACCGAGGTCGACCGCAAGTCCGAGGAGCTGATGAACCGCCAGCGCCTGGCTGAGCTGCAGAGCACGTTTGACTGGGCGCATCTGCTGGGCGGAGTGCAGCTGAAGCTGGACACCTTTACCAAGCTAGTCGGCCAGCGCAAGTTTGTGCGCAAGGGCCCGCTGCGCAAAGCATCGTCGGGCAAGCACCTGTATGCGATCCTGTTCAACGACTTTATGATGATCACGGTGTCGGACCGGCGTGGGGGCGTGTGGTGCTACGAGCCATACCGCCTGCCGATTCAAACGTACGATCTGCTGGCGCGCGATCCGATCAAGGACCAGTTTGAGCTGGTCAATCTAAAGAACGGAGAGGTGCTGCAGCTGCGCGCCGACACGGCTGCCGAAGCTGGCGACTGGGTCAAGGACATCATGAAGACCTCCAACTACTGCTACGAGGTGATGTGCGAAGCGCTGCGCTCGGGAATCCAAGTCAGCAAGGTCAAGTCGGTTATTTCACCCGAAGCGCGCAACAAAATTTTGCTGGGAAGCAAGCCGACTGCCATTGGCAAGCGTCATTGAGCTGCCCTCGTTGTTCTCGGATGTGCCTGTTTGCGGTTTTCTTTTTTCACTATCGATGTTTTGTTATGTATATCAACATGGACTTGCTACGTAACCTTACGTTTAAAAGAAAATCAGCGCTGCAAGGGCCAGGTGTACAGGTACCAGCTGCTTGCTGGAACAGGCAATGCTAGTGTGCATTGGCTGGAATTTGCTGCTATCGCTGTTACCGCTGCTGCTGCTGCTGTGCGCGGGCTCGGCGATCGAGCTATTCGGAATGACTACTGGCGAGCCAGAATTTTCGCCACTGCCAGCGCTAGCACCAGAATCGCCGATAGTGAATATCTGCGAATACTTCCACTCGGTACCATCGGAAAGCCCCAGGCGGATTCCGTATTTGCCTTCCGGAATGGCCGCTGGAACGTCGACCGCGACGGAATTGACGCCCGACACAGTCGGCTTTGCAGTCTGCTCAAAGACGTGAACCAGCTGCGCGTTGTCGGGATCCCCGCTCATCAAGTCTATCTCGTAAGATGTGTCGTCGGGCTCTCCCGAGATGCGGTACGAAATTGTCCCCTCACAACGGCGTCTCAAAAATGTGCCCGAAATCCTGTTTTTTTTT